>VMDO01006790.1:0-67293 GCA_007922755.1 Pedetes capensis
TTTTTTTTTTTTTTTTTTTTTTTTTACTTTTTTGAGACAAGATCTCACTAAATTTCACAGACTGTCTCTGGTCTCGAACTTGCGATCCTCCTGCCTCCACCTTCCAAGTCGCTGGGATTACAGGCGTGTGCCACTGTGCCCAGCTTTTATATTTTATTGTTTTTGAATAGTTATGTTTCTGAGGCTGATCTGAGGTCTATTAGCTCCCCAAAAAGAGAGCAGCAGCTTTCATCAGTGAACAGATTTGAAAATTGTTGTTGTTGGATGCCACCAAGTCACATCCAACTCATGGCGACCCAATGTACCGCAGGACAAAACACTTCCCCACATTGTGCCATGCATGCGATCTTTTTATGTCTGATTTGAACGTAACATTCAGCAAGTCACAATCTCTAAATTTACGATAACTCCTCATATATTAAAGATGACTGAATCCACTCAGCTGGCCAGGCCCTTGGCTGCTGGTGTAGCTATGGGGATGGGCTGACATTCACTGTTCACACCCACAGGGCCTCTTGAGGGGCCAAGACCTATACTTGTGACTGAGAAATGGGATTTCCCTCTGTAAGAAGCAAATGAATTTGAACAGCTATGGAGCAGAGCCATGTAGCCTCCCTGGGCTTCCTAACTTCCACTCAATTACCTTCCAACTGCCAACCAGCCTCCCACCCTCTTGCTCCAGAATAGAGTTTAGGATCCTGCAGGGCCATAGACCCAAGGGCCGGGGACAGAAGGTAAAAGCAAGGGCTCCTGGCACCAGCTGCCTGGGCTCAAGTCCCAGCCCTGAGACTTTAGAATGTGTGTCTTTGATCAAGTTCTATCTTCTCAGTAGACCCAATTTCCTTGTTTGTAGAACGGGTACAATAACAGTACCCATCTCATAGAGTTGTGGTGGCATTAATGTAAGTGACTTACATAGGCCCCTGCATGTGCTTAGTGCCAAATAAATAAGTGCTGGGCCTCAATGAAACCCATGAGCAAAAATCCCAGGATCCCAAAAGGGCCACTAGTTAACAACTGAGCTGAAAGACTAATGACAAAGCCTTCTGCAGACTCTCCAGATACAACTCACAGCTTGTGAGGCAGCTGTGGGCCAGTCTCCCTCCACCTGTACGATAGAACCTCAAGCTCTTGGGGTCATTTTCCTGAAGAACACAGATGTCTTCCCATTCCTTCCCCCTTCCTAAGACAGTGCTGCCCTTGGCCCAGGGGACCAGGCATGAATGTTCTGCAAGCTCTTGGGCAGTTCTCCCTTGCAGCCAAGGCTGGGGATCACTGGCAAGGAAAAGGAGCCTTGTGAAGACCCCAAGTCCCTCCCAGCTTAGGCACTCCAGAGTTGTAGTTAAGAAGAGTCACTCTTTCTGCCCTGGGTCTCAGATACCCCTCTGTGGCTCACTTCATGTAGCAAAGTGCCTCAGGCTGCATCATAAAAGCGACACTACCCCAGGTATACAGCAGCAAAGTCATCACCCCTACCACCCTTGCTTGTAATCTCTTCATCCATTTGCATTTACGTTTTAAAGGAGCTTAAATCACAGAATTACATATTTTTTTGAACAACACAGTGTTCTAAAAATATAACAACAATGAGGCTTGGTGGTTCATGCCTGTAATCCTAGCACTCAGGAGGCTGAGGCTAGAGGATCATAAGTTTGAGGCCAGCTTAGAATACACAGTGAGACCCTGTCTTAAACACACACACACACACACACGCACACGCACACACATATATAAAACAGTGAGACTTAAGATGTGCTTACTACAGGCCAAGCACTGTTCTTTACTCTTTATATATGTTAATTCATTTAATCTCTATATAAACTTCTGTGAGGTAGGTACATTTTTATCTCAATTTTCCGGCAGGAAAATCACGGCACAGAGAGACAAAGTAACTTGTCCAGGATCACTCAGCTGGTAAAGAGAATTGTAAGGATTTGAACCTGGGTAGGCGGCTGCTCAAACCTCAGCTCTTAACCATGATGCCATACAATGTCTATTTGAATGTTGATCCCACACTGGTCCATACTGAATGACTGACTGATTATGGAAATAAAGGACTCTCGGCACTATACTCACAGAAGCCTCACTGGCTCATTAGAAAGAAAAAGAAGAGAGCCCCAGGAAGGTGGCATCCCACCAGGCTCAGTGCCAAGATCACAGGTCTGTTCCGACCACATCAAGCAGCCTGGATTCTGGCTGGGATTGCATGACCTCAGGAGCCTTGCTGGGCATCTGTGCTCACATTGTAGGAGTAGGGGCTCGGCCAGATGGTCTAAGGTCCCTTCTGTCTCAAACACTTCTTAATAAAAGGGTTCACTTAGATTCACAACAAAGTTCCTCTGTGCTAGCACACCATTCTGAATTTACATTATCCTCACAACAATCTCATGAGCCAGATTCCATTTTGCCCATTTTACGGATAAGGAAGTTGGGGCTCAGAGAGGGTAAATGGATTTCCTAAGGACTCAGCAAGAGTTGACAGTGAAGCCAGAATTCAAATCCAGTTACACCCTAACCCACACTTTCAACCTGTATCGCAATGCCTAAACTTGATCACTCAATTGCAAGAGCCAACTCCAAGGTCTTTTCTCTTGGGAAATAATGCTTTCACCCTGGAACCACCTAGAATCCGAGACGGAAAGGGTCTAGGGTCAGAGGGAAATTGCTAGAGACAGGAGAGCCCCAGGGAGAAGCGGGAGGCAGCGACCCCGCAGGAAGCAGCCTTACTCTTTGAAGGAGTTGTAATACTGGTTGACAAATTCGATAGCTTGAGGCAGCAGCTCCTCCAGAGGGGTAGGCTTGTCTCTGGGTCCTCTGGTCAAACTTTTGGGGGTCATGATGGACCCCAGGCAAGATCTGGACCTGCAGGTGAAATCCTGGAAAGAGAGAGGCAGGTGGTGAGCGTGGGCGTTTGGCCTCTTGGTTATCCTCTTCCAAGGCCAGCTCACTGGGCTACCTCCCTCCTCTGGCTGCTCCAGCCTCCTGGGCCTCCTCTACTCTGGGACACCACCCCTTTGGGGTCCACTAGGCTTTCTCCTTACCCAGATCCCCTTTCCTCTGCCAGCTGAGCCCCAGTGGATGTGAGCTGGGGGCTGTCCCCCACATCCCGGCCCTCACCCTGCTCCCCAACCAGCCCTGGCCCCAGAGCCAAGTCTACATCTGGGTCCCTGGGAACATCTCATCTGCTCTCTTATTTAAAGAGGCCTATGTGGCTCCTGTAAAAACACGATTCTGGTATCAGCCAAAACAAATTGAAATGAGAAGGTGCAAATCCCAAAGTCACAGGCTAGCTCAGAAGAAAATGCTAGAAGGAAATACACCCAAATAAATGTTAACTGTGGTGGTTTCAGATGAATGTGGGAAATCATTCTGTTTTCATGGTCTTGGAATTTCCCACTTTCCCACCACAGCATGCATTCTAAAGTCAGAATATGGAAATTAAAAGAAAAGAAGGAGCCTTGAAGGACATTTAGTCAAAACAGTGGTTGGACATTTAGTCCAACCATTCACTGGCTGCTTGAACCCCTCTGTCATGTGCCCATCAAATAGCACTTGAATTCTTCCAGTGACAGGGAGATCATTACTTCTTTCTTTAGGTAAGTCCAGCTTTGTGGATTCTGTTAGAAAATTCCCCTTGATATTTTGCTGAAATCTGTCTAGGAAAAATATTAATTTGTTCCTGTAATCATTTATCTGGCTGCCTGGATTATCTGCTATCATTAGAGTGGCTGATAGGGAGTTAGCATCATTTTCTTTGTGCTGTAATTTGTGAGGACACGAGTCTCTGTTCCCAATACTCTTTGCTCAAGCAAACAGGTGCTCGGTTTGTCTACAGGGCAACAGATGGGGAGGATCCACAAAGGGCCCCCATAGCTTCACCAGCTTGGGACAGAGGTGGTTCTCCCGGAGCCCCACACTTCTCACCGAGACGGCCTTGTGGTGAAGCGTGTCCTGCAAAGTCATCCCGCTGCCCCAGTTTTTAATCCTCACGTGCTGCAGGCAGGTCGGTGGAGGCGAGTGCAGCTTGTCCAGGGATTCCGGGGACTTCTAAGAAGGAAAAAACCAGGATTTTCCAAATGTCTGCAACTTCAGAACCCCATGGGTCTCCCCAGGCCTCTGCACCCTGCTCCAGGTTAGGTGGGGTGAGGAACTGGGGGTGGGCTCACAGCTCTGTCCCTATCCCTTACCCTTCCCAGCAGCTGGGCCACCTGGGCCAGTGCCCGCTGAGCACCGCAGGTGCCTGGGCCCACGGCCAGCCTTCTCTCCTCACCCAGGCCCTGCGAATGCTTACTCAGAGGAACGACAATAGGTGGGGCTCCAGGTAGACATCAGGAGCCTGCCATAGCTGGCACTGCCAAGGACGAGGGGCCCAGGAAGAGGCACCGCTGTTGTCTTTCCCGAGAGGCATCTAATATGAAATCCATCTTCTCTCCTCTGCCCCCAGGTCCTTGCCACTTCACTGGAACTCTCGGGGTTACAAAGCACTTCAGGAAATGGGACCCAGCCCAGAGGCTGGGGGCTGGGACTTGGAGGCTCCAAGTCTTAGATTATGCATGGTTGCAAATCAGTCCTTGCCCGTGCTGCCAGTCCATACAAGACAACCAAGCGCCAGTGCACCTTGTGGACAACCCCCTCCCGACCACAGGGGTTGTCTCGCTGGCCACAGGCCTCCTTGCTGCCTCCCTCCCTCCCCTGTTGGATACTCTGCCCAGGCCCAGCCTCCAGCAGGCTGTTGGGCCTGCATCCGCGTAGACAAGGGAAGAAGGGGCTTCCCACACCCATGTGACCCACTGACCTGTGCCATCCCCGTGAGGGGTAGTGGGGATCCATCTTGGTGCTTGAGATCATCCTGTGTTGCTGAACTGTGAAAGGAAGCAGCTATCATGAGCTGGAGTCTGATAGCAAGGCGGATCTTGGGGAGCCCTCTGCCAGCCCCTCTTTGACAGAGGGGGGTAGAAATGAACTGCTCGTGGCTTCCAGTCATGCGGGGACTGTGGGACCAAATCTCCCCATCAACATCCTTCCTCTTCCTTTTCTCTTCTTCCTCATGTGAAGCCAAAAGGATAGAGAGGCACCAAGCCAAAGCTACTGGCCCACACAGCGACACACAGAGCCCTGGGAAGGTGCCCCTCTTCAAATCCAAGTGCCAACGTGGCACAGAACCTGGGGGGCTGGGAATGGCTCCAGCAACTCTGCCCTCTCAGGCTCCCAGGTCACACCGCCCCGCTACCTGCTTGTTTTTAGTGACTTAAACTTTCTACTTTAAAACACTTAATCTATCTTAGTTTGTTTACTTACTCTAAATTTTTATTCTGGACACAGTGGCATGGGGCCTGTAATCCCAGTGACTCAGGAGGCAGAGGCAGGAGGATCGCAAGTTCGAGGCCAAAAGCAGCCTGTGCAATTTAGTGAGACCCATCTCAAGATACAAACTTTTTGAGAATGGGGATGGGACTGGGGATGCAGCTCAGTGGTAGAGTGCTTGCAAAGTATGTGCAAAACCCTGGGTTAGGCCCCCCAGTACTGGGAAAGAAAATAAAATGTGAAATGAACAAAAGTTGCGAGAATAGTGTAAAAAACTTCATGGGCCCTTCACTCAGATTCAACCAAGTTCACTAATTAGCAGCCCATGGCCCATCTTGCTTCAACTGTACCCTCCTGCCTCTGCCTTTACTTTAAAGCAAACTAAGACATCCTCTTCACGAGCTAAGTATCTGAAAGAAATACTTTAAAATACTTTCAAAATGAACCAGGTGCCATGAGGCAAGTCTATAATCCCAGCAATTTGGGAGGCAGAGGCAGGCGGATTGACAGTATAAAACCAGAGGCAGCCTGCATAAATTAGCAAGACCCTGATTCAAAATCAAAACTGGAAAAGAGGCTAGGGGTGTGGCTTAGTGGTAGAGCATTTGCCTAGCATGTGTGAGGCCCTGGGTTCAACCCCCTAGCACAGAAAAAAAAAGGGGGAGGGGGCTCTTTGAAATAAAAAACATTGGTTTTATTTATTTTAAAATAACAAATGTGTTTACAGAATTGAGCCTGTCCTTTGATTAGGGAAAAGCTCTGTCGTTGTTGTTGTTAGGTGCCCTCTAGTCGGTATCCGACTCATAGCAACCTTACATGCAACAGGGGAAACACTATTGTCAGTGCTTCTCTGCTATTCATAGGGTTTTAAATGGCAGATTGATTTTTGGGAGTGGGTTGGTGGGTCCTTCTCCCAAGCCTACAGCACCTGGTGTTCCCAGGCAGTCTCCCATCCAAGTACTAACCAGGCCCGACCCTGCTTAGCATTCGAGATCTGACGGGATCAGATGCCACAGGGCTACAGCTGCAGGCCTGTTGTTGTTAGGTGCCATCAAGTCCTGTCTGACTCACAGCGACCCTCACAGCATTTTCAATGGCTGATTATTTCAGGATTGCCTCAGGAGTGGATTGCAACATCCTTCTCCCATTTTTGCAGTGCTGGGAATTGAATCCGGGACCTCAGAGACTGCAGAGCAGTGCTTTACCAACTGAGCTAACTCCCAACCCTGGAAAAATGCTAATTGTCTGAAATCACACAGAAACTGTCAGTTCTAGTTTGGGAATCTCAGGTTCAGCCTGTTGGCCAATGCTACAAGAAGAAGAAGACATAAGGCCTTCTATGCTGCATGTGGGAGAGTGCCCCTCTAGTGTTCACCCCCCACACATGCCTCTCCTGGGAAGAATCGCTCTATGGACATACTAGCTTGCCAGATTATCTTTTCAGCTATATGTCCTAGGCATGCACACACAGGCCGCCTCAGCAGAGGTGCAAGGAGTGTGTGTGTGGGTGGTACGGGGTGCGTGAGTGTGCAGGGGTGGAGGATGTTGAAAGGTATTATAAGTGTCTTTCATTTTCTACTTTGTATGTTTCTATGATGTTAAACTATAATGAATGAGCATGGAATACTTTCATTTTTGGAAAAATGATGACTATATATTACCATTATATAATTAACTACATACATTATATAGTATCATTGCATGATTTATAGCCATTAAAATATAGTGTCCCTTTAAGAACATATACCTACAGTCCTCCCTCATCCCTTATCTGCAGCTTTGCTTTCCATGATTTCAGCTGCCCAAGGCCAACTGCTGCCCCCAAATATTAAGCAGAATATTCCAGATGTAAGCAATTCATAACTTTTAAATTGTAGGCTATTTTGAGTAGCATAACGAAATTTCATGCTGTCCTACTCTGTCCTGCCTAGGAGATGAATCATATCCACACTGTGTACACTAGCTGCCCCCTAGTCACTTAGTAGCTATCATGGTTATCAGACCAGCTGTGACTTTATCGCAGTCCTTGTGTTCAAGTGACCTTTATTAATAATGACCCCAGAGCACATGATGCCGGCAATTGGGACAGACTGAAAGAAAAGCCGTAAAGTGCCTCTTTTCAATGAAAAGTGAAAGTTCTAGACTTTATAAAGAAAGAAAAACAATTGTCTGCTCCGGTTGCTGCAATCTACAGCAAGAATGAATCTTGGTCTGTGAAATCGTGAAGAAAGAAAAAGAAATTTGCATTAGCTTTGTTGTCATGCCCCAAACTTCAAAAGCCACAGCTAGCTGGGCACGGTGGCGCACACCTGTAATCCCAGCGGCTTGGGAGGCAGAGGTGGGAGGATCACAAGTTCAAGAACAGAGGCAGTCTGCGTAACTTAGCAAGACCCTGTCTCAAAAACTGAAAAAATGGGCTGGGGGTGCAGCTCAGTGGTCCAGCACTTGCAGAGCATGCAAGCGCGAGGCCCTGGGTTCAACCTCCAGTACCAAAAAAAAAAAAAAAAAAAAAAAAAAAAAAAAGGCCATGGCCACAGTGCATGGCAAGGGCTTGGTTCAGATGGCAAAAGCATTATTAGATCTGCGGGTGGAAGACATGAGTAGAAAGGGTGTTCCAATGGAAGGCGACGGGTTGCACTAGAGAGCACTGAATCTATACGGATTCTTCAGCAAGAGATCCCTGAAACAAGTTATACCAAGCCATTCACCTCAAGTAAGTGACCGTGGCTCAGACTCAAGAAAAAATTTGCATCTGCTGATGAAGTTCTGCCACATATCCCACAGAGTTGAAGATGTCAATTAAGGCCCACTGACCATCCATATCATCATGGATCGATGATCAATATTCACATAACTTTTATTATAGTATATTATAACGGTCCTATGTTATCAGTGGGGCTGGGATTTAGCTCAGTTGGTAGAGCGCTGCGCTGCAGTCTCTGAGGTCCTGAGTTCAATTCCCAGCACCACAAAAATGGGAGAAGGACCTGGCAATCCACTCCCAAGGCAATCCCAAAACAGTCAGCCATTGAAAACCCTATGAGGGTCACTATGAGTCAGATACCTACTCGACGGCACCTAACAACAACAACAACAATGTTATCAGCAATTATTGTTAATCTCTCATTTTACCTAATTTATCATTGACAAGTACATTTAGGGAAAAACATAGTACATAATAGGGTTCAGTACAGTTGTGGCTTCAGGCATCCACTGGGGGTCTTGGAATGTATATATCCCTTATATAAGGGGGGACTGTTGTAAATATCACAAAGCAACCAATATCTGAATCAAGTGATCCAGCAGCCCTGTACAGGGCCCTTCATGTTACCTCTATGTGAATGTGACAAAGTTTCTTTGCTTGGTCAAAATTTGGTCAGGGTTCTACCCCTTACCCGCGGCCCATCTGGGCACATCCTTTCAAAAGCTAGTTTTACGAGCCAGATGTGGTGGCAGAACGCCTGTAATCCCAGAACCCCAGTAGGCAGAGGCAGGAGGATTGCAAGTTGGAGGTCAGAGGCAGTATGTGTAATTTAGTGAGATTCTGTCTCAAGATTAAGGGGCTGAGCCGGGCTCGGTGGCACACGCCTGTAATCCCAGCGGCTCAGGAGGCGGAGGCAGGAGGATCGCAAGTTGGAGACCAGAGGCAGTCTGTGTAATTTATCGAGACCCTGTCTCAAAAGAAAAAAAAAAAGTAAAAAATGGGCTGGGGGTGCAGCTCAGTGGTCCAGCACTTGCAGAGCATGCAGGCGCGAGGCCCTGGGTTCAACCCCCAGTACCGCCAAAAAAAAAAAAAAAAAAAAAAGATTAAGGGGCTGAGGGTGCAGCCTAGTGGTAGAGCACTTGTAAAGTATGTGTAAGGCCCTGGGTTCAACCCCCCCTCCAAAAAAAAGAGTCTAGTTTTAGCAAAGAACCCTGTTAAGTCAGTTAAGTCAGCAATAATCCCCTTCCTTCCTGTATGGTCTGATCACCTGTGACATCTGATCAAGTCCCCTATCCTATATGTTCCCTCCCGTGCTGTTTGGTCACCCTGGTCTATCTTCAGTTAGAATTTTGTTAGGTCACTTTAGCAAGAATTCCCTTTACCTGTGGTATTTCTTCTTAGAACTTTTCTATCCACTGACACCCACTCTCCTCCTTGAATATCAGTTCCCACTTGCCCATGCTGTATGCAGAACCAAGCCCTATCTGTTTTCTACCACAGACCCTGATGCAGCAGGCCCTGTACCCAGCATGATAGATGTTGATGGATGGTCCTGAATAAAGTCTTCCTTGCTTGTTTTGAAAAATACCATTGAATATTTTTTTTTTCTTTAACACACCCTTCTGGTCTAGACTGGTGTGCCTCAACAGAAAAGAAGAAGGGAGGAAAAAAGCCAAGATGAAACACCTGGACGTGAGGAATGGATAAGCCACAGCTAAGCAGTCATCATGGGGCCATTTAAATAGGACAATGTTTGGGGGCCTGGGTCCCCATGGAGGCAATGCCTCACTCCTCCTCTTGCTCTTTTCCCATCATCACCCACCCCAACCCTCATTTTGCACCCATTCTGGCTTCTCCTCACTTACTTCAGGAGACAGAGTCAGACAAGTTCCTAAAGGTTGGACAATTTTTCTTTCTCCTTCCTTCCATTCTTCCCTTCCTTCCTTCCTCACTTCATTCCTTCCTTCTTCCGTCTTTTCTTTCTTTTTTTCTAGTAGTATTGGGAAGTTGAACCCAGGACCTTGTACATGCTAGGCAAGTGCCCTACCACTTGGGGTGCAGCCCTTCTTTTATTTTTTGAGACAGAGACTTGTTAAGTCACACAGGTGGCCTGTGGCCTCAAACTTGCAAATCTTCTGCCTCTGCTTCCTGGGTTACCAGGATTACAGGTGCAGACCACCGCACTCAGAGAAATTGTACAATTTCAGAAGCTTCAGATCAGAAACATCAAGTGGTTTACAGTAATATTTACATTGAGAAAACAATGTATTGGTATACTTAACAAAAATATTTAACCTAAATATTAAAAAATTTGATAGACTGTCTGAAAACCCACTGTACAGATGGGCCATAATTAGCCTAATGCCATCTTCTCCAGCTGGATGTTTAGGTTGAGTCTATTTTCTCCGCTCTTATAACTAATACCTCAAATCGTGTATGCCGTCTGATGCGCTCGCGCTCTCTCTCTCTCTCTCTCTCTCTCTCTCTCTCTCTCTCTCTCTCTCTGTGTGTGTGTGTGTGTGTGTGTGTGTGTGTGTGTGCGCACGCGCGCGCGCGTATGTGTGTGTAAGCACCTGGAGGAAATACTAGTAAATGTTCACAATGATTAGAATGATGAGGTCATGGGCAATTTTAATTTTTCTTTATACTTTTCTGCATCTTCCAACTTTCAAGAGTGGCCAGGAATATCTTTCATAATTGAGATTTTTTTTTTTCTTCAACAATGAATAAGCAGAGCTTTGCCTGACTTCTGCGCCCCTCCGTTACCAGATTTCTTCTAGTGACCCGCCGGGAGATCCAGAAACCAGACGCCAGGTGAGCGCGTTAAGCTCTGTGTACTGTTTCCAAATTGTAGCTGCGTTTATCCCAAGCTTGCAGACACTCATGAACGTCCTCTAAACGCACACCAGTGCAGCCCTTGGTGGGGATGACGGGCCTTTAAGAACCTGCCACCAAAGGGAGCCCCGGGAGCGCAGTGGCTCGCTCAGAACCGCGGAACCACCTGCAACCCTGGAGCGGCAGGACCTCGGCGGGCAGAGCGCAGGCTGGCCGCGGGTGCGGAGAACCACGAGGTTCCTGCTACCCAGGAGTGGGGACATCCTTTCTTTTACAAAGAAAATCTCCTTTGCCCTCTTAATCATATCTGATCTAAATAGAGCGCAGCAGTCTGGTGTTGAAAAATCAGAAAAGACCCGGAGTGCGGAAATACCCACAGTTCAGCCCGTGTAGACTCCTCTCACGGCCGCATGCGGCTCCCGGACCGCGACCTCTCATTCGCCCTAAACGAGGCAAGCACTTGGCCGAACCGCACGGGGCGACCGTCCCGCCCCCGACCCCGGGCCTCCCCGAAGGGTCGGCGCGCGCCCAGCGCGAGGGTACCTGAGAGGGCCGGGCGCACGGGCGGGCTTCGGCCGGAGGATCCAGCGCAGGAACCGGCAGAGCCGCGGCCGGGCGGCGTCGCGCGCGGCGCTCAGCCCCTCGCGCATGACTCGGGTGCGGTGCCCAGCTGCCCTGGAGCTCCCGGTTCCCGCCGCGGCCGCCCCTTTATTGCCTCCGACCCCGCAGCCCCCGCCCCTGGGCGGGGTGATCAGAGCGCAGGCGACTGTCCCCCGCCCCAACCACCGCCCGCCTGGCGCCCCCTCCCCGCCTGCCCGACACCGCAGTGAACGTCTTCTGCGAAGTCTGGATGCCACTGAGCTGTCCCTGGCGGGACATTTGTCCTCAGGGGCTGTTCCCTGTGCAATAACAATAAGGATCATCACACGGATTTGCAATAAAGGGCCACTGCGGGGCTTTACACTTTTCACGGAAATCTTTCCTGTCTGTTATTTCCTCTTCCCTTCACTAAATACAGCCAAGAGGACAGTTCTATACTTTTGTTGTTGGTAGGTGCCGTGGAGTCGGTATTGGACTCATAGTAACCCTAAGTACAACAGGCAAAACCCCAGACGTTGTCCCATTTAAGTACTAACCAGGTCCCACTCTGCTTAGCTTGCGAGTTCTGACGGATCGGCGGCCACAGTGCTACGCCTGCAGGCTCTGTACTGTTACCTCCACTTTATTGAGGAACCCAGAGAGGTTGAGGACTCTGCCCAGCCACCCTATAGCCTCAGGGCCACTACCCAGTTTAGGCTCCCTCAGTCAGCCATTGAAAACCCTTTGAGGGTCGCTATGAGTCGGATACCGACTCAACGGCACCTAACAACAGTAACAACAACAACAGCCTCCTTAGGGCTGCCCCCAGGAAATGTTAACATGTTTTCTTCATGTCATATGTGATCCCAGGCAGGAAACCAAAGAAAGCCCAAGGCTGGGGGTGGCTTCTCTTGGGAAACAGAGACAGACCTTTGGACGGGAATCCCCTAAGGTCCCTTGCAGGCTCCTGGTCCTTGCTACCTGGAAGGTGCAGGTCCTGTGTAAATTACTCCTTAAATTTCAGCAGGGCAACTGATAGAATCCAGGTAGGATAAGGCTGCAGCCTTCACGGCCCTCCTTGTCATATTTCAGCACATTAAATCTCAGACCCAAAACAGTGGAAGGAGTGCCCATATCTATTCCCAGCCTTCCGCAATTGGGACAGCAACACTTAGCTGAACTTTGTTCTAAATTCCGTATTCCTCACCTAAATGTTCCCATATCTACCTTTGTCCCTAAACCACACAGCACACCCTCACGTAAGAACCATACTCACTTCTGAATCACTTGTTTACACTAAAAATAGAATCACAGGTCACAGAGAGGAGGCTCCTGATCATATTATGCCTGCAAGGATTTGAAAGTTCCTCTTGAAAATAAAGATAAAATGACCCCCACTGCATTCCTATGAAAGTCCCCTTTGTCAGCTACTTCCTCCTCCAGTTAAATCCTCCCTGCCACCTTCACTGGGCACCCCTGTCCAGAGGGGCCACCTCCTTCAGGGAGCTATCTCCCACCCACCTCCCTCCTCGCTCTATGGCCAGCCCACCTCTGCCCTACTCCACCCTCTCACAATTCATAAAACTCCTTAACATCTCCTTCCTCATGGCCTGTGTGAAATAAGTGAGAAAGCCATTGTTTATCCCTTTCCTTCCTGACAGCAGGAACTGGGCTGTTTTCTCTGCCCTCTTCCAAATCCCAGCACACAGTAGGTCCTCAAGGGGAGCCCACAGAGTGTAGAGTTTGGACTTGTCTCAAATCTCAGCTCCACCACTTTCTAGCTATTGGCCTTGTCATTCAACAAGAATAACAATAGTTCCTACCTCATTATTGACACTGTCCTAAGGACACTGTAAATGTTATCTATTGTTTTATATCCAATTAATAAGGTGGCTCAGACAATTCATTGATAGACAGAAGGGCTCTGTTGACATGTTAACTATCAGCACAGTGCCAAGTGAGTAAACCTAGGCATGTAATTGTTAATGGGATGCAACATGCCCAAGAACCAAAACGTGGCAGCCCACGTTTCGTAAAGGTTATGAGCCAGTCAGCCTGTGTGAACCCTGACTCTGTCATTGGTCACCTATGAGGTCTTAAAAACTATTTAAATATTCTGGACTTCCGTGTCCTCCTCTCTAAAACAGGAAGCCAAAACTTCCTTCCGTGTGGATTATTGGGAAGGTTTATGAATTAATGTGTGATATTTTCTCTCTGTCACTTCTTATGTTTGAGCCTCTCCATCAGCTCACCCCAGCGTGAAAAAAAAAAAAGTTTAAAATAAATGGTTGAGTTAGCTGGTGTGTCTCATGTCCCATTCATTGCCGGGTCTGAGCTCTGGGCTCCCAAGTGGCCCAAAGACACAGTCAGTCCTCAGGAATAAGTGGCAGTGCTACTGGAAAACGTAGGCTTAAGGCGGAAGGCTGTAGGACACCGTGGGAGAGATCTGAAGCAGAAGGGTTCAGGGAGTCTCAAAAGACAGGGGAAGGGCTGGGTCTGGAGGAGTTGAGGGAGGTGCTGGGAAGCTGAGGGAGATCGGGCTGGGAAGGTGGGATGTACCCTCTCTCTGGGTAGAGTGATCCCACAGGACTGTGCTATTGCCCCTCGGTGTGGTGGCCAGTAATGGGCAGCCACTGCAGACTATAGAGTAGGAGCATGACTCGCCAGAAGTAGAGTTAGAGCGAGAGAAGTGGGAGGGGGTATAGGGGCTGACTGCCTGGTTGCAAGTGTTCTCTCCTCCTGTTTACCCCACACACAGCACTGGAACTGTCTTGCTCAAGAATCTGCAGTGGCTCCCTACTGCCAAGCCCAAATCCCCCAAGTTGCTTCCAAGCCCTTGGTTCTGCTGTAGCCTGAGCCCAGCTGGGTTCACTTCCATTCCAGAGTCTTTGCTCCTTCATCCTGTTTCAGGAGTGCCTCCACTATGTTTCTCCACATTTTACCCACTCCTAGAAGGCCAAAGACCCCTCCTCTCTCTTGTGGAGCCCTTGGAGGGGACCCTGTTTGCTGTTGCTCAATCCCATCTGAGCCACCACCAAGCCCAAGGACAACAACAGCTGGTGATATCTCTGGAGCACTTGCTCTGTGCCCGGCACCGGACTAGGTGCAAATAAAACCTCCTTTAGTCCTCCTAACTACTCCCTTCCCACAAGTGAGGAAACTGAGGCTCAGGAGCTAGGGGACTTGCCAAAGGCCACAAAGCTATGACATGGCAAAGCCACTTGCCACTCCCTAAGTCCACATTCTCTAAACAGAGCTGCTTTTGTGCCCCAGGTAGCTACAGGACAGGTAGGCTCAAAACAGGACAAGTAGAGCCTGGACAGGTAGACTCAGGGTTGTCCTGCCGCCTGCTTCCATGGGGCGCCCTGCCTACTGCAGCCCCAGGAAAGGGCCCAATGTTGATCGGGGCTTTGATTTGCCCCACTGTGTTATGACATAGTGGATGGACTTGTGTTTTCCTTTGAGCAAGCCTCCAGCCCCCGTCTAAGGCTGTGGACTCCTCTAGCCTTCTCTCAAAGTCTATCCACTGACGGTTGACTGACTAATTCACTCAGTTCTGTGGTGCATCGGGCTTGCTAATAAGGCCAGAGGGTGGAGCACAGACAATACAAACTTTGGGTTCCATGACCCGAAGGCACGTAACTACAGCAAAAAAAAAAAATCAGTAGACATGGAACCCTATCCTTCCCCTCGCAGCCTCTATTGCCTCATCAACAATACACATTTCGCAGAGCTGCTGTGGAGATCAGCTGAATACAATGCCCTAGCAACACAGGAGTTGCTCAGTCGGTGATGACCATATGGTTTATCCAGTGTCAGCTACATGGGGACCACTTCCAACTGCTTCATGCACACCTCTCATTTCATCCTTAACATATTATGAGGTGGCTCCCCATGTGGCCGACAAGCCCATCTAAGGCTCTGAGACGTTAACTTGCCCTAGATCACACAGCCTCTGAGCGAGCGCACAAGGCCAGCTAGTGCAACACAGCCCAGCAGGCTGATATTCAAAGTCTCGAATATCAGGTGAGGCCAGTCAGAACAGACAGTGGTGGGGATGCCACTAGGCTCTCCCGCCTCCATTCTCATATGCTCTTTCCATATTCTTCCTCTAGAGACTGCAAGTTCCCTCAGAGCCAGCACCGGGCCATAGCCTTTCCTCTTCACATATCGAGGTGCCCAACACATGGTGGCTGCACTGAATTCCAACAGGGACCTCTAAGCAGCAGCTTCAAGACCAGACCTCGATGGGAGGCCAGGAGCTGAGAGCCCTTCTGAGTCAGGGACATGGAGGTGGTGGCAGGGAGCGCTTACCTGGAGGTGGCACTGGGGGCTTTGCCCACATTGTTGTTGATGTCCTTTTCCTCAAACAAGGCACACTGGTTAGACTTGGCCTTGAACAGAAACTTCCAGGGACAGGCCATTTCCGTGGCTTTGCAAAGCAGGTCGCTTATCTGGATTTCACTGAGACGTTCTTCACTGCGGAGCTGAGGGAGGGGAGGAAGGCCATGAGGCAAGGCTGGCAGGGTTTACAGAACTGGCCTTCCTGTTGCAGCCAGCTCACGAAAGGGGCTAGAGAAAGCCAAGTCGTAAACAGCTGCTTCATTCATATTTGTACCCTGTGTTTCTGTTTTGGGGTTGGGGTTGGGACCCTATGGACGCAGGCTTCAATTCTACAAAGCCACACAACAATCTGAAGGGACCTGCAGCATGGGACAAACCATACACCCCTGAGCTTACTTAGCGGCACCCGTTGGCTCACCTGACCTGGGCAGGGATCCTCTCTGCAAGGTGGGCAGGAGCTGGGTGGTCACTGAAACACGTCCATGAAACACGAGTACACCTGCCTGACCCTCCGAGACAGGATCTAGTAGGTGTCATTCAGAATTGTCATGCCACATCTATGACTGGGGATAGCACTCAAGTTGTGGCCACCTTTGTTTTAAGATTTGGGGGTTGTGGCTGGGCGCGGTGGTGTATGCCTGTAATCCCAGTGGCTTGGGAGGCAGAGGCAGGAGAATCACAGGTTCGAGACCAGAGGCAGTCTGAGTAACTTAGTGAGACCCTGTCTCAAAAAAGTAAAAATATGAGCTGGGGTGCAACTCAGTGCTCCAGCACTTGCAAAGCATGCAAGTGCGAGGCCCTGGGTTCAACCCCAGTACAAAAAAAAAAAAAGATTTGGGGGTTGTTGCTGTTCACCCTAAGTTGATGACACCACATGCTCCTTATTTATTATTCAAGGAGAAAATGATTTGTGAAAACACATTCAACGCTCAGTAGTTGATGTTATCTCCTTTAAAAAAGAAAAGAAAAAAGAAAAACACAAGAGACTCGAGTCACAGCCAGGGTTTGGCCTGGGCTTCCCCACAGCAAACCTCTTTGCTGAGAAAAGACACCTGCTGGATGTAGAGTGGGGATGGGGTTCCACAGAGTACGATCGGCCTGGGTCCAAATATTAGCTTTAAGTTATCCAACTGAAACCCATTTCTTCACACACCCATACAATGGGATTAATGATACCCGTCTTACCAAAATTGGCAGGGGGCACAAGTTATAAAGACAAGATAATGTATGTAAAATTAAAATTCTCCCAGGCACCCCTGCCCCATTCTGAATTTCCAAGGTTTTTCCTTATAATGAAGCAAGCACAGCAAACATTTGCAAAAAAGGAAACCTGCCCAAGACGCCCTGCTCCAATGGCCACACCTGAGGTTGGCATTTCTCTCCCTAGCCTTTCCATCTGCTTCTGTCTGCCAGCAGAAAATCCTGCAGTTTTTGGAGCTTTCCAGGATAGGAAGAAGCGAAACGCTCTCACAGCAGCAGCTTCCCCGGAGACAGGACGACTCACCTCACAGTGGGCTGTGCTGGCTGCCGGGCAAGGACAGCAGGCTGGGGCGAGGCTTGGACTTTGGGAACCTCCCGGCCGTCTATAACTGCCCAGTCCCCACACTGAGTTGGCTGAGAAGTTTCAATCCAGTGACGCCGTGTCCTCTGGTGCTGGGACCTCAGCCTTCAACTCACTGCCAAGCTATGATCCCAACAGCTGCTATGAAGTATTTATACCCACTCTGTGCCATCCAGAGGTGTTTTGCATAAAGCCCTCTTATTTGTTTCCAAAGGGAGTGTCCCCAGCTGGGTGTCCAGTTAGCTAATTTATAATGGGGCATTCCTGGCCTGTGGGGACTATTACATCACACTGTGTGGTGCATCTTCAGTAAAGCCACCTCTTCCTAATCCTGGGTCCAAGGCGGGGCAGCTCATCAGCAGGGTGGCTTCCTAAGGAGGGAGTCACTGAGGAGGGAAGGCTTTATTTGGCCAAGCCACTTAGGCTGGCTTTCAGCATCTGGGGAATTTTCCCCCAGCAGGGAGTTCTCTGGTTAATTCCTGTCTGCCCTCTCCCTTCCAGCTTGCAGCAGGAGTCCAGGAAGCTGGGAAATATTGACAGCATGGAACATGCTAGAAAAGGCCCAGGTTCCAGAAGACCAGGGATGCCAGTTGATACCAATATTCCAGCTGCCTCCCAAAAATTCAGCTTTCAGTTTTTGGAAAGGAAGGAAGGTCTTTGGTGCAGAGAAGAAGGAAGGTCTCTGGTGCCTCTTAGATGCAGTTCTAACCAATGTCTTCCCTGTAGCACTAC
The DNA here is from genome assembly GCA_007922755.1 of Pedetes capensis. Classification (NCBI taxonomy): domain Eukaryota; kingdom Metazoa; phylum Chordata; class Mammalia; order Rodentia; family Pedetidae; genus Pedetes; species Pedetes capensis. The sequence continues at coordinate 18,060 of VMDO01006790.1, forward strand.
ACTTGGGCAGAATGGCAGGTAGAATTGCATTCTACAGGGGGAATTTTTTTTTCATGATGGAAATTATGTTATAACTTCTTATATGCAAAATTATCATTTCTTATAATGCTTCATATACAACATTCTTAAGTGGCATGAAATTTTCCATTAAGAAAGTAAAATCACAACTGCATCAGGGAAAAGTTGAGAAATAGAGGTGAAAAAAAAAATCCTCCTGGACCTCAGCATCCCAACACATCCCTGCCACCATCACTCATTTCCTTCCTGTGTTTCCCAAATTCAATTCAGCATAATGTATGGAAGTTGTCTAAGATGGACACACTGAGCCACAAGAAAAAGGCATGCATGGAAGCTCAAAGATCTTTGCTGAATGAATGAATGCATGAGTGAAAAATAGAATTTCAGCATATCAAAGTCAGCCTCCTTTCAAACTTTGGTTAGGTGAATCTGAGGAAACAAAAATGAGGAATAACTCAGTCCCTGCCTCAGGGAATACCAAGCCTAGAAAAAGGAGTGGATACTTAGAACCTAGAGTGACACCCACAGTGATGGAGACATGGCATGGCTCTGAAGAAGCTGAATCTGCATTGCTAAGGGAATATACATAGGAGAGAGGACACCAGGGCAGGGTTTTGAGGAATGATTAGGAGTTTGCCACATTATAACCCTTAGCCCCTGTTATTGCTTCCACACATTCTAGCTATACCAGGAACAAATACATGTTGTTAGGTGCCATCAATCAGGTCCAACTTATAACAACCCTATGTACAACAGAATGAAACACTCTCCGACACTGTGGCTCCATGCACACCTTTTTTTTTTTTTTATTTTTTATGTTTAAGCCCATTGTTACAGACACTGTGTCAATTCATCTGGTTAAGAGGCTTCCTTTTTTTTTTTTCTTTGATTCACCACTCTCCCAAACATGATGTCCTTTTCTATGGATTGGTGCCTCCTGACAACATGTCCAAAACACATAAGGCGCAGTCTATAGCCATCCTTGCTTCTAAGGAGCACTCTGGTTGCACTTCTCCTAGAACAGATCTGTTGGTCCTTTTGGCAGTCTATGGTATATTAGATATCCATCTCCAGCACCATAATTCAAAAGCATCAATTTTCCTGTCTCCCTTATTCATTGTCCAGCTTTCACAAACATATGATGCGCCTAAAAATACCACAGCATGAGTCAGATGCACCTTCATCTTCAATATGACATCTTTACTTTTCAACACTTTAAAAAGGTCTTTTGCAACAGCTTTTCCTAATGCAATGCATCTTTGATTTCTTGACTGTTGCTTCTGTGGGTGTTGATTGTAGAACCAAGTAGAGCAAAATCTTGGACAACCTCAGTCTTTTCTCCATTTATCATGAAGTTGCTTACTGACCCAGTTGTAAGGATTTTTGTCTTCTTGAGGTTGAGGCACAATCCATACAGAAGGCTGTGTTCTTTAGTCTTCATCAATAAGTATTTCAAATCCTCTTCACTTTCAGCAAGCAAGTTGTGACATCTGCATAACTCGGGTTTTTAATGAGTCTTCCTCCAATCATGATGTCACCTTCTTCTTCACAAAGTCCGGGCTCTTGGATTCTTTGCTCCACATAGAGATTGAGGAGATATGGTAAAATAATACAGCCCTGATGCACACGTTTCCTGCCTTCAAACCAGGCAGTGTTTCCTTGTTCCGTTTGAACATCTGTCTCCTGGTCTATGTACAGACTCCTCGTGAGTACCACGCATACATAGATTAACCCGAAACCCCATGAAGTGGATCCTATTACTTCCCATTGTGGAACTCTCTAGAATCCCATCTGCTTGTCTTCAGAACATCTGGTTGCATTCGTTTCAACAAATGCAGTTATTCTATGACTTAATCTGTCAAAGGTGTGGCAGAGGGCTTGGGGCACATAGGCAGTGAAACCACAGGATGCGTGTGAGCTGCCCTTGGCTTGAGGCTGTGCCCTGGCTTGCCCTCTTAGTCCCTCCCGTCCTGGGTGACAAGCACTCTCTCAGTGCAGTCCCTGGGTTCATATCTTGCTGTCCCCTTCCCTCAGCAGGGAGCCTCAGGTTGACACATGCAGGGCCTGTGACTGCCCTGTTGCTGTGTGTGCTCTGCTTTCTTTGACTCTTCACCCTCCAGACAGGTGTGGAAGCCAAGGCACCCAGAGTCTCAGGGGAATCCGTGGCATTCAGTGAATGAATGAACAATGGACAGACTGGTGGATCGGTGATGAGCAGAGCCCAGCAGGGGCCCCTGAAGCGCTGGCATGGGGTGAGGGCTTGATGGGGATTTTCCTTTCCCCGTTCCTTCTCTTGGCACTCTGCTCCCACCACCAGCCTGGGCCTAGGAGTTGCCACATCGCTTTGGCCATGACTCCAACCCAGTGTCTGCTCACCGTGGTGTTTGCGGTAGGTGGCACACAGGGTTTGGGTCAGCGATGATTGGCTCACCTGAGCACCAGGCAGGAAGTAGCCCATAAGGTCCTGAGCTCTAGTGGCATGTCCACGACTGACCGGCTGTGTGAGCTCAGAAAAGCCGCCTCGCCTCTCTGGGCTTGACTGTCCACATAGCAGAGAGTGATGACGACCAAAGGGAGAATATGAGATGTAAGAACATGCTTTGAACTAGTGGACAGAAGGCCAGGGGGGCAAGATTTTGGATCCCTGCTGTGGGTCAGAAAGTAACCATTCACCTATGGGCAAAGAGCAAGTGGGTGGCACAGCCTGCTTTCCAAAGTGGCTTCCCAGATGGGTCAGCAACCTACCAACACACGCTCTTAAATCCCCTATTTCCTGCCCTCCATTCCTCCAGCCCATCTCCCTCTCTCTCTCTTCCTTTTTCTTTCTCTCTCTCTCCCTCTTCCCCTCTCTCCCTCCCTCCCCCTTCTCTCCCTCTTTCTCTCTCCCCTTCCTCCTTCTCTCTTTCTCTCCCCTCCCCTTTCTCTCCCTCTCTCTGTTCCTCCCTCTTTCTCCCCTTTCTCCTCTCCCTGTCACCCTGTTTCTCTCTTCCCCTCTCTCCCCTTCTCCTTCCCTCTCTCTTCCCCTCTCTCTCCCTTTTCCCTCTCTCTCTCTCTCTCCACTTTCCCCTTCTCTCTCTCCCTTTCTCTCTCTCTCCCTTTCTCTCTCTCTCACCCCTCTCTCCCTCTCCCTCCCCCACCCTCCCAACATTAAATTAAAATTGTATTGGAATAAAATCCAGATAACATAAAACTCACCATTTAACTATTTTAAAGTGCGCAATTCAATGATTTTTAGTACAGTCACCCCTGGGTTTCCCTGGGACTTTGGTTCCAGAACCTCTGCAGATACCAGCATGTGAGGGAGCTCAAGTCTCTTGTGTGGAATGGTATAGAGCCTACACACATCCTCCCATATACGTTAATCTTCTCTAGACTACTTGCAATATGTAACACAGTGAAAATGCTATGTAAATAGTTGTTAGTACTTTATTGTTTAGGGCATCATGACAAGAGAAAGGTCAGTATATGTTTAGTACAGATGCAATTTTTAAAACATATTTTTGATCCACAGTTGGTTGAATCCATGGATGAGGAACCCATGGAGATGGAGGGCTGACTGCATTCAGAATGTTGTGTAACCATCCCATCTATTCTCCTAAGTAAAAACAGCAACAAGGATGATGGTGGCACAGAGAGGTTGAGAGACTCACGACAGTCACACAGCAGACAGCCTCTAAGCTGGGACAAACTGTGGGCTTCTGAAGCCCACACCACAGCTCTGGTCTGCAGGGCCCAGGGCTGCCCCTGCCCCAGTGGTGGAAGCTGTCATGAGTGCTGCTTTCTGAGTCTCCTGCAGCTTCCTGGGACAGCACAGCCACCTTCCCCTTGGCCCTGTTCACCCACCAGGCAGCATTCCTGGGCCTCTTCTGCTGATGGATGTGGCAGGTGAATTCGGCTGGGGAGAAATCAAAGAGCACCTTGAAGGGCAGGTGGGGACAGGTGAACCCCTGGGGGGTGGCGATGGAGGCCCCAAGGCTGCTGTGGAGAAATGCCTGCCTCCCTCCCTTACCCAGGTATCTCAGGCACCGCATCGTTAGCAGCCAGCACTGGAATTCCTCAGCCTCATCGCCCTGGGACTGCGTCTCCGTTGAATAAAGTCCGTCTGTCTCTAATCCAGGTTCTGAAGATGGGTTGGCTCCTGCTGGCCCTCACGGGTTAGCAACTTTGAAGCCCTTTCCACAAAATCAGAGCTGAGGTTTCCTGAGCAAGGCACTTAATGGTTCCACTGTTTAAGCCACGTGACAGTCTTCACTGGAGGCAGGGAATCATTACCAGCCCCACTTTATAGATGGGGACACTGAGGCTCAGAAAAGTGAAAAGACCCATACAGACTGGCATGGCTAAAACCCTGGAGTCCCAGGGCACAGGCTGGAGTGTCCTCTATCTCCTCTGACCCCCTCCCAAACTCCTAGAGGTATGACAGGAGCCCACGTGGGGGTGTGCTCTGGCACCGCACCTCACTGCCTTTCTTGGTATCTCCCGCTGACCCCTCCCATGGTAATAATTCTAACTGCAAAGAATAATTACACCTGCCATGTTCTGAGCCCTTGCTCAGTAAATACAGCTAGGCCCTGGGCTTTCCATTTGTTGTCTTTGTCAAGTCTCCAGCCATGTGATAGGTGCTGTTGTTGCCCTAATTCACAAATAGGGAAATTGGGACACAGAAAGGTTGAGCAACTAGCCCAGTGTTACTCAGCTTTTAAGTGGCAAAGTTAAGGCTTGATCCAGATGTAGGGTCTTCACTGGCCCCTGGGTGACTCCCTGCCTCTTATGCCCATTTCATTGCATGTGAGTGTGCTTCAGGGGATAAGGAGGAGGGGGAAACTGAGGGCAAGGTAAGAGCCAATGCTTACTTATGGATGAATGTTCTCCCCTTGGTTCCTGCATCTGGTGCCAGCCCTGTGTGACAGCATGGGAGGAGGACAGGTGTAGGCAGAGTCCCTGCCATGGGACGCCACCTCACAGAACCCCACAGAGTCCTCTCTGGCTCTCTGAGGGGACTACTCTTACCTTTAATCTACAGAGGAACCTGCAGCCCAGAGGCGTCAAATAACATGCCTGAGCCACCCAGCCACAAGGAAGCAGAGCTGGGATTCGAACCCAGAACTGTCAGGTTCCAAAGGTCATGTTTGTCCTGTGCTAGGTATTTATAGGGTATCTGGTAGACAAGACTCAGCACAGTGCTGGACAAAGGAACCATCCAAAGACATAGCCCTGTGCTCACACCCACCATGTGCCCAGCAACAGTAGGAAAGAAGGCCACCGTTCACTCTGCCCTGGGCTCTGCGAGGGCAGGAGCACTGTCTGCCACGCTGGTCCCACGGGACGCAGTAGCACTCCATCGAGATGGCGTGGAGGGGTTGTGCATTTACTATGCGCGTGGTTACCGAACCTCATAACCACCTGCAAGGGAAGTGTCATTGTACCAATTTGCAAATGGGACACCGGCTCACAGCTCCCCAAGTGGAAACTTTGCAGCTCCACAGCCAGGGTGCTGTGAGGGGCTGCGCCCCCTGCAGCTGCTGCCAGCCCTGGCTGTGCTGCTCAGACACCTTGGGCCTTCTGGGATGGGGCTGCTTAGGAGTCTGAAATCCTGCAGGTGATAGGGGCACTTAAAGGACAGAAGGATTTAGACTGATTGAAGGGATAAGAGTGGGTATCTCAGGGGCAGGGTAACGCCTTAACTTCCATGGCTACTAAATGAGATGGCCCCCATCTGTTTTCAGGTGTTCAGTCCTCATCTGTTGGCCTCAGGGAGTTTCCCACCTTCAGCCAGCAATCTCCAGCTCATTCCCCTGCAGTCCCAGAGGGACATAGAGAAAGCAGCAGGAGGTCCTCAGGAGGGCATGCCACAGGCCCTTGGGCCGGCCAGGAGGATTTCAGAGCAGCCCCTGCTCAGGCTGGGCAGGCTGCTCTTCCCTAGCTGGCTGTCTCGCCTTTCTGCAAGCTCTGCAGCCCTCAGGCCTGGGAAGGTGGGCTGAGAGACCAGCTTGGAATGCGTCACCCCCAGCCTAGCCAGGTGAATTTGGCCATGTCATTTACTCCCACCTCTGGCCTCACTTTTTTTTTTTTTTTAACTGCAAAAGGGAACCAGTAAGGGTTTCCCTGTAGGGTCTTCCAGAGGATAAAATGAGGTCATCGCTGTGAAAATCCCAGGCACCCAACAGATGCTAGCCCCCTCTCTGGAGGATGGGGAAAGAGAGGCCCAGGAACAACTCATTCCCTAGTGTCACAGCAATTCGCACTGGATGGCTGAATGCTGCACTGACTCCCCTTTTCTTCCAGTCTGAAAATCCCCAAGGTGCATTCACCTAGGCCCTTCCCCTCCTCCTTCCCAGCGCTTCCTTTGCTCACCACATCAGCTTTCTGGTGCCCTCATCACCTGCCCTACAGTGCTGACCGCTGGCACCACCACCCCTTTCTGCAGAAGATGTGGCTGCTTACCTATCTTTCCTCTTTGAACGTCTCATAACGTCAGCACTTGCATACAGAAGGGATTTAGTGGCTGTCTTTCCTGACGATGCTAAATGTGAGGGCCTTTTGGGGTGAACCAGGGCCTGTCTTCAGTCAAATGACAGGTTTCTCCAAGAATAGTCAATGTACTTAAGGCAACCCAGACGGGACTTGGGGTGGTATAAGGAATAGTATGGTTGTTGTTGTTAGGTGCCATCGAGTCGTGTTCGACTCATAGCGACCCTCATAGGGTTTTCAATGGCAGATTGTCTTGGGATTGCCTTGGGAGTGGGTTGCCATGTCCTTCTCCCATTTTTGTGGTGCTGGGAATCGAACTTGGGACCTCAGAGACTGCAGAGCAGTGCTCTATCCGCTGAGCTAAATCCCAGCCCCATGAGGAATAATATGTTTTTATTTTAATTGTTGTTGTTGTTGTTGTTGTTGTTGTTGTTGTTGTTAGGTGCCATCGAGTCGGTATCCGACTCATAGCGACCCTCATAGGGTTTTCAATGGCGGAGTGCTTCAGGATTGCCTTGGGAGTGGATTGCCAGGCCCTTCTCCCATTTTTGTGGTGCTGGGGATTGAACCTGGGGCCTCAGAGGCTGCAGCGCAGCGCTCTACCCACTGAACTAAATCCTAGCCCTTTTATTTTAATAGTGGGGATATTTGTTGATGTGATTCTATCTGTGGCAATTGACTGGTTATTCACTTACAGAAAATGACAAAATTTTATTTTAGAAATACATTTATGTAAGTTTAAAAGGCTGGGATTTAGCTCAGTTGGTAGAGCGCTGCGCTGCAGTCTCTGAGGTCTCGAGTTCAATTCCCAGCACTGCAAAAACGGGAGAAGGACCTGGCAATCCACTCCCAAGGCAATCCCGAAGCACTCAGCCATTGAAAACCCTATGAGGGTCGCTATGAGTCGGATACCGACTCGACGGCACCCAACAACAACAACAACAAGTTTAAAAAGTCAATTTAAGGAAAATCTTTAAGTAAATAATAGTATGGGTAGATGTACATGTGACAAAAATTATGAAGATGGGACACGAAGGAAAATATAGTAGATGATACATTTCTTCATCTGTGCGTGTGACCAGTGGACAGACATGTCCTCCCTCAGCTTCACTCCACTCTCCTGTCAGTGACAGATATTATTGGGAAGAAACTTTCTAAGGAGACCTGATTCTCTTAGGTTCCCAGCAGGTCTGCAGTCCCTGAGCCCCATGTCATTTGTCAGCTGGCCACTGGAGGGCGGGAGTCACACAGTTTCTGGCAGCCACCGTCTCCCAGCTTTTATACCACCTTGAATGACTTGAAGATGACAGAAACCAAGGGATTTTTGCTGGAAATGCCCAAGTGGTCGCCTGATGTGGACAGGCCCAGGGTGGACCAGGAGCCAGTCAGGCTTTGCTTGTGGAGCCTCTGAGCTGTGTGACTCACGCTGGTATAGGAGGACCTGAGCTGGCCAGCAGCCTGCCAGCTGGCCGTGGGGTTCCAGCCAGCAGTTTCTTTATGGGCCTGGTTTCCTGTAGATGGAAGCATCCCCCTTACCAACCTTCCCAAGTGGCCTCCTAGGTGCCTGCTCCTCAAGATTGAGGAATAAGTAGGGGGCCTTCTGGGCTGGTTCTTGGCTGTGGTGGCTCAAGGGGCAAGGTGAGGTACAAGGAGTATATCTAGGGGGCACAGGAGCCATCAGTAGGGCAATGGGGAAGTGAGATGGGGTGCAGGCAGCCATTGAGGTGTCTGTTATATAGGACTCGCAGCTACTGCAGGGGGCGCAGCACCTCACAGCACCCCAGCTCTGGAGCTGCACAGTTTCCATCTCCAGGGCTGTGAGCTGGTATCCATCCCATTTGCAAAATGGGACAATGACACTTCTCTTGCAGGTGGTCATGAGGTTTGATAACGATGTGCACAGTAAATGCACAACCCCTGGGTGCCATCGATGTTGGAGTGCTACTGCGCACCATGGGACCAGTGCTTCTGTCCTAGCAGAGCCCAGGGCAGAGTGAAGGGAGACCTTCCTTCCTACTGTTGCTGGGCACATGCTGGGTGTGAGCGCAGGGCTGTGTCTTTGAATAACTCTTTTGCCCAGCATTGCAATAGGTAACTGGAGCTCAGCCCACTGGGGAACATGGGGAACACAGAACACAGGCTCAGTGTGTACCTCACAGAAGGGCAGCTCTGAGCTATTCACCCAACAATTCCAGAGCATTGCTCGTTGAGGCTGCTGTGGTGGTGGAATGGAGGGGTTAATTCCTCAAGGCCTGTAATGGACAGACCAGCCCTCCTTGGCTCTAGAAAAGCCCTCCAGCCCAGAGATGCAGGTGCTGAAAGCTGGAATCCACAAGGTACTGGGATGAGGAACTAGACATCACTGCTACAGGTGGATTAGGATTAGATTAAATTCAGGAAACAGATGTTTGGTCTCTTTCTCCCAACTTCACCCCCTGAGGAATCTGTATATTGATTCAAGAAGTTCTAAGTGCCTTCTACCAGCTAGGCAAAACTTCTGTATCCTTCCCTAAGTGGCTGTGCATCTTTGGTTGACATTGTGAGCCCTCTGAACTTCCTTTTCCTCAGCTATGGCCCTCTGAAACCCTTCTAACTCAGATGTCTGGGCTTTTGAAGTCCCTCCACCTCATCAATGTCTCATCTCTGATGCTCTCGAAGTGCCTCCTGACTCTGAATCAGAGAGCACCTATAACCTGCAATTCCTACTCCGGGGTCTGGCCCCTTTGTGCACAAAAATGTTCAATGTGTCATTGCTTACAAGTGTTGAAATCAACCTCAGTTGTAACCTACAACCTACAGTTGTAATCAGTATTCAAGAAAGGCATGTGGGTCTGGCTTTATGGTGGACTATTATGCAGATAAAGATATAAAGTATATTAAGAATTTGTTATGATAAGGATTAATGTTTATGACATCCATAGAAAAATGTCAGACTATAAAGCAAAATAATCTCTACCACATAAAATAAAGGCATAGGAAAAAACTAAGAAAAAATACTGAAACATTGAATAGTGGTGGAATCATTGATAATAGTGATTTTCTTTATCCCTGTCTGCATTTGCCGTTTGCCATGTGGACGTTTGAGGGTTTTGTTGTTGTTGTTTCTTTCTTTCTTTTTGCAATACTAGAGGGTTGAACCCAGGGCCTTGCACATTCTAGGCAAGTGTTCCAACACTGAGTTGAACCCTCAGCACATTTTTAAAATTTTTTATTTTAAGACAGGGTCTCATTAAGTTACACAGACTGCCTCTGGCTTCAAACTTGTGGTCCTTCTGCCTCTACTTCCTGAGTTGCAGGGATTATGGGTGTGCATGACAGTGCCCTGCCTGTTAGTTTTATAATCAGGAAAAAAGTAAAGACTTACCTATCAAAAACATGTCAGCCATGTGACCGCATCCATGGGTCACCTTTTCTGAAGGAGAGAGGCCTCTGGTTCACATTTTACTCACGAGAGACAGAGAGGGAAGTGCCCCAGGCTCCTAAAGTCCTCCACTCACGTACACACTTGCTCTGAGCATCAGTTGTGAGGCCACCAAGCTGGGCTCTGGGAAGAAGCCAGATCTCTCTGCCTGTGCCCGCTGTTACCAGCTGAAGTGACAAGGCACAGCTTGGAACCTGGTGGAGGTGGTACATCTGGGGCTGGAGCCTGGCTCCTTGGACACAGTGAAAATCAGGATGGATGGAGGATATCAAAAAGCCAGGAATGTTGGCAAGAGCAGAGTTGTCCTCTCTTGAACCAGAGGTGGGGATCTGGCTGTCGGACCCCAGGGAAAAAGAATGAGAGGAAAGGAGGGAGGGGAATTGTACCAGCAATCTGGGTGGGAGGCCAGGGCTGGAAGTGAGGCAAGAGCAAGGGCTACCACTGGGTAGACCTGGGACAAGTCTCATGCCTATGTCTCTGAATCATCTGTGGACCTTGATGTGGTTCTTGATTCTGGCTTATTTCACAGAGCATGATGTTTTCCAGGCTCATCCGTTTGTGGCATGTCAAAGTACTTCCTCCTTAATGTCTGAATAATGTTCCATTGTATGGATATACCACATTTTATTTATCCATTCATCAATTGTTGGGCATTTGTGTTGTTTCTACTTTTCAACTTTTATGATTAATACTGCACAGGTTTTTGGGTGTACATATGTTTTCATTTCTCTTGGGTGTATACCTAGGAGTAGAGTTGCTGGGTTACCTGAAAGCTTTATGTTCAACGTTTTTGAGGAACCTCCAGGCCATTTTCCATAGTAGCTCCACCAACTTAAATCCCCACAAGCAGAATACAAGGGTTCCAACTGCTCCACATCCTTGACAACACTTGCTATGGCTCATCATCAGTAGCAGCAGTGTTATTTCTTCCTAGTGGGGCTGATGTATCCAGTGGGTTTTAGATGAATGAGTGAGTGGTGAACCAATGCATGATGGAAGGATGTGCAGACATGGGTGCGTGCCCCTGAGCCCACGCTCTGACATCAGTGAGACAGATGCTCCTTTGGGGCCTATGTCAAGGGGACACACAGTAAACTGCAGCCTGGTCCTGACCAAGGTTCCTGACACCCAATCTGTTTCGGTTCTGGGTGGCTTCAAAGGACACGGGTGGCCTGAACTCTCCTAGGCTCATGGAAGATTCTAGAGGGGACCCCTTTCTGGATGGGACAAGCCTTGTAACCTCTCTGGGCCTCAGTTTCCTCTCCCATGAGATGGAAATAATAAACCATGGTTGTGGGGTTCCAGGGCAGCTGAGATAAGAGACATAGGCTGCCTGCACGGGGCACAGCCCATAGCAGGTGCTTAGTGGATGGGAGTTGCCTTTTTGGGCCTGTTTGCTGAGAGGTCCTTCAGTCCATCCACCCAGTGCATGAATGTCTGGAAGATCCGAGCCTCCTGTTTGGCCCCCTGGATGGGAGTGGGGAGGTGGAGGAAGGTCCAGCATCCAAGCGGTCCCCAAATGTGAGTTCCCAGGCCAACCTCACAGCAGGGCTCTGCAGATTCCCAGACCTGGTGGCAAATGGGTTTCATCTGCTGTGCCAACCTTCATAGATAGGTAATGGCTACTCAGAGCCTCACAGTGAGAAGGATTTTAAAATTCTATATTTTAAGCCTCAGGAGGAAGAAGTAGCCACATCTGCCCTGGGCAGATGACCAGTGACCCGGATGAAATGTGCTTGGTCTAGGCTGGTATAAGGCTAGCTCTCTGTTGGACAGGATCCATATCACCTAAATAATTTTTTAGTTGGGGCACTTTTAAAAGTCAGGAAACAGGGCGGGGGGGGGGCATTTAGCTCTGTTGGTAGAGTTCTTAGCATGCACTAAGGCCCTGCATTCAATCCCCAGCACTGCAAAAAAAAAAAAAAAAAAAAAGTCAGGAAGGAAGGAGAGGATTAAAGTAAATGGCTGAATGACGAGGCAGGGAGACAGGGCTTCTCTTTGGCTCTGCCTGACCTCCAGGTTGAACTGAGACTTGAGCATCTGGTTCATGGAGAGCCTGGGATAAGATGTCACTGACCACTGAGGCTGGGAACACCTGTAGAGCCAGGGAAGACTCTGGGCTTCTCTGTGTGGCTTGATTTCCTCATAGGTAACATGGGAACCTGGGGTCCTATGCCGCAGGCTGCTATGTAAATTGTTAGATGAGCTCAAGGACCCAGATTAACAAGGAAAGAAGAAATAGATGCTCTCAGGCTTCCCAGAGGGAAAACTGAAGCGAGCTGCAGGGTTTGGGAAGGTGGAGGCAATCCCAGAAACACAGGCTAGGCTGCTTTTGCGATCAAAACTCTGTTACAGGCCATCGTTCCTTCTTTAATTCCACATTGACTGTTTTGCCTTGAACACTTACCTTCTACCTGGAAAGACTCCTTCGTTTCAAGCACATCCACCCTGGGCCAGCTCACTTTCTTTTTCTTTTTCTTTCTTTCTTTCTATCTTTTTTTTTTTTTTTTTTGGTGTGTGTGTGTGTGTGTGTGTGTGTGTTACTGGGGGTTGAACCCAGGGCCTTGAACTTATATGCTTTGCAAGTGCTGGACCACTGGGCTGTCACCTCCAGCCCTTTTTTTTTTTTTTTTACTTTTTTGAGACAGGGTCTCACTAAATTATGCAGACTGCCTCTGGTCCCAAATTTTCGATCATCCTGCCTCCGCCTCCCCAGCCTCTGGGACTACAGGCATGCTTCACCACACCCAGCTTGGCCAGCTCACTTCTGAGGGACTTCCTGGGCCATAGTCTCCCTGCTAGGTACCCCGGTACCCCTCCAGTTGATTGAATAAGGTGGGCACATCATCCTGAGGCAGCCAGTGGCTTCAGAGATGGCCTGATGGGTTCTCTGCCTCCAGAAGCAGTAGGAAGTGGGGACAGTGATTAAAATTGGAGGTTATGGGGGCAGAAGGGAGAGGACGGGCGCCACCAGGCAGAAGTCATGAGTGAGCTGACAGTGCCCGTGTGCAGTGGGAGGTGGAGAGCAGATTGCAGCAGAAGAGGAGGGGCCGAGGAAGTGAGGACAGTCACCTAGCTGCTCCACCAGGCAGGCGGAGAAAACCCAAACTCTGAAACCTCTGTCTGTATGTTCCCTGATTCTGTGGGCCATGTGGCTCCGGGCCCCAGCCCAACTTCCTTATTGCCCAGAGCATTCTGCGATAAGCTCATTGGTGGCAGAGGCTTCACTTTCTAGCAGCTCTCTAACGGAGCCTAGTACAGCTATTATTGCTTTATTGAGGAAATCTCCAAGTTCATGATAAAAATGAAAGCAAATGGTTTGTGGGGATTGAGGAAGGAGAGGAGCTTAGCCTATGATAAGATCTAACACGGGAAAGTCCCTAGATAGTGGCTTCAAGGGGGACTCCGAGAGAGCACAGAGCTTTGCTGGAATTGCAACAGTCTGTAGCCTTCTGCAGTCCTTTAGCAAACAGCCAGCTCTGGGATCCCAGGGGACCCCCTGTCCTATATGGAATTTTTTTCACCATGAGGTGAGGGGATCAAACCACTGGCGTGAAGTCACAGATGTTTTACCCCCCCCCCCCCCACTGGCTGAGAGCTCAAGCAAGAGACTCCATGCACCCCCTTTCCATGCACTGGATCTGCCGGCTATGGTGCACTACGAACTGTAACTCAGAGTGATAAGCCTCGGGGCCAGGAGGCCGGAAGGACTCCAGGGTACAGGGGTAATTCCCAATCAGGGTTTGGTTTTAAGCTGCATTGACTCATTCCCTTTTTGGTTTTGGTGTAATTCTATCAGTTTAATATTTATGTAAAGTCAGATGTCCATCACCATACTCAGGTTATAGAGCAGTCCTGTCACCTTCTGAAAACTGCTGCCTGCCCCTTTGTAGTCACACTCTGCCCCCTCCCCTAGCCCTTGGCGATCACTGATATACTCTCCACCCTTGGACTTTTGCCTCTGCTAGATGGACATACAGTCCGTTTTTCATAGCTGTGACAAAACACCTGAGAAAACAATTTAAAAGAAGGAAGGATTTTGGCTCACAGTTTCGGAGGTTTCAGTCCAAGTTTTGCTGCTGTTGCTGTGGTTGTGAGGTGCCATTGAGTTGGATCTGACTCATAACAACCCAAAGTACAACAGAACAAAACACTCCCTGACACTGTGCCATGCATACGATCTTTTTATGTTTGAGCCCAATGTTGCAGTCACTGTGTTTCTTCTCATTTTGAGTTGTGTCACATCAGCAAAAGGAGGTCCCAGGGGCTTAACTCTACTTTGAGGAGGCAACTCTTCCCCAGCCGTTTCTTGAATGCCTTCTGTCCTGAGGGACTCATTTTCTGGCACTATATTTGACATTACTTCTCTGCTATTTGTAGGGTTTTCAATGGCTAATTGTTTTGGGAGTGGGCTTGCCGTGTCCTTCTCCTTAGTCTCTCCTAGTCTGGAAGCTCTGAAACCTGTCCACCATGAGTGGCCCTGCTGGTATCTGAAATACTGGTGGCATAGCTTTCAGCATCACAGCAACACTCAAGAGCCCACAGCACAACAAACTGACAGACCCGTGGGGGAAGGTTTGCTGGAGCCATTGTGTTGGACCTGAGGCAAGGCAGACTCTCACGGCAATGGCAGAAGAGGCTGCTCAGTTCATGGTGGCAAGGAAGCAGGAAGAGAGACAGAGGAAAGGACAAGGGAAAGATTTGCCCTTCATAGGCACACCCCCAGGGACCTACTTCCTCCAGCTAGGCCCCACCTCTGAAAGTTTCAACCCCCTCTCAACAATGCCGTCAAATTCTGAATCCATCAATGGATTAGCCTGCTGATTGGGTCAGAGCCCTCATGATCCAATCACTTTCCAAAAGCCCATCAGCTGGCAACCAAGCTTTAATCCATGAGCCTTTGGGGAACACTTCATATCCAAACCACAGCATCATATAAACAGAATCACACAGTGTGTGATATTTGAGACTAACTTCTTTACTCAGGATAACGCCTCTGAGAGTCCTCCAAATTGCTGGGTATTGATCATCCATTCCATTTTATTTCTGAGAGATAATCTGCTGTATGAATGAAGCTCAGTTTAACTATTCACCCAGTGATGGACTTTTGAGTGATTCCAAGTGTTGGCCATAAGAAGAGAGCTGCTATAAACATTCATATGCATTCAATTATGGATTGAGATTACTGGGTCTTATAATAAGTATGAGACACTGCCCATCTGTTTTCCAGAATGGCTGTACCATATCGTATTTCTACCAGCAATGTGTGAGAGTTCCAGTCGCTCTGAGTACTGGCCAACACTTGGTATTTTCAGGTTTTTATTTGTTGATTTAGTCATTCCAATAGATGTGTGGTAGAAACTCATTGACGTTCAGCCTCCCCTATTGACCAAAGCAGTTGAGCCTCTTCTCAGGGGCTATTTGCCATTCATGTATATCTTCTTTGGTGAAGTGTCTTTTCAAGTCTTTTGCTCATTGTTTAAATTGTTTACTCTCTTACTGTTGAGTTTTGTACATTCTTTATATAGTTAGGGTATGAATCCTTTGTCAAATATCTTCTAGTCTTTTCAACTTTTAAAACATGGCCTCTTGCAAAGCAAAAGTGTTAAATTTTGCTGATGTACAACTTGCCAATTTCATTTTTTATAGTTCATTGAACACGGTATTGAAGAACATATTCACGGGGCTGACCAAGGAAGGAAGGGAGTCTCAGGCAAAGGGAACAGCATGTGCGAAGGCCAAAAGACCTGCAAAAGCAGGCTGGGGTTGGGACTGTCAGTGGTTCAGTACTGCTGGACAGGAACATACGTGTGTGTGTGTGTGTGTGTGTGTGTGTGTGTGTGTGTAGCTGGATCATAGAAGAACCAGATCCCAAGCTATGCCAAGGAGTGTTATTTCCTCATCTTATAGGTGACTCCTGGCTTTCTGCCTGCTGCGATTGAGGGGCAGGGATGTCCCTTACTGGGATGGGATAAGGATGGGATAAGATCCAGAACTCAGCGTTGGTAGCATTAAAGTTGAAAGGGCTTCAGGACATGAAAACAGAAACGGATGAAAGACTGCAGAGGAACGAACACACAGACCAGCGGATGAATGACCGGCCCTCGGCTCAGGACGTTCACAGCACAGTAGGGATGGCTCCAGATTGTCACACCAGGAAAGCCATAAAAGTGACATGCAAGGTTGGAGGGTTGGTAGCTGCTGGCGGTGGTGGGACAGAGCAGAGGACACAGGCACTCAGATTGGGGAGAAGCTTGTTTATAACAAGGATTCTCGAGCACTCAGGGTCCAGCAACCACTCCAGCCATGAGCGCCTGCCCTGTCCCTCCTGGAGGGATTCCTTGAGCCTGGGAGCAGGACTTGGGGTGGAGGCTGTGTCCAGAATCGGGTCCAGCACTCTGCTTAGAAGGAGGCACATTCCTCTGCTACCAGGGCAGCGGGAGGTGGAGCGATGGGGAGGTTTCAGCCCCACTTCTCAGGAGACAAAGGGCTCTTCATGACTTAATTAAAATGCCCATCAAAGACCTTGGAAGACAGGGGTTAGCTGGGACGAAATAAAAATAGTTAGAGTGAACACATTACAATTTAATTTCATTCCAGGGACATCTATGAGGTTCTAATATTAGAGGGCCTTAATCCATCACTAATACCCATCTGTCCTGCCATATGGGGGCATTTCTGGAGACATCCAGCCTGGAGATCTCTGTCCTTTGGTTCTCAGTCAGAGGACAATAGGGAGAGAGTGGCTGAGCTACGGCAGGCACCAAATTAACGTGTAAGGGAGGAAGAAAGGAAAGGAAGAAGAAGACAGGGAGAGATAGAGGGAGGGAGGAAGGAAAGAAGAGAACCCAAGCTTTGGGGTTAGAATTTCCCTAATCTTGGGGTGAGGTTGTCCCTATTTATGCACTACTTTTCCTCCAGATAACCCATGACTCACTGCTTCCTCCTTCATGTCTTTGTTCACACGTCACTTCCTGCCACCCCTGTTTATTTATTTATTTTTGTTGTTGTTGTTAGGTGCCATCCAGTCGGTATCCAACTCATAGTGACCCTCATAGGGTTTTCAATGTCTGACAGTTTCGGGATTGCCTTGGGAGTGGATTGCCTGGTCCTTCTCCCATTTTTGCGGTGCTGGGAATTGAACTCGGGACCTCAGAGACTGCAGCGCAGCGCTCTACCAACTGAGCTAAATCCCAGCCCTATTTATTTATTTACTTACCTCTTATTTACATACTTTTTGCATTGCTAGGGATGGAACCCAAGGCCTTACACAGGCTAGGCAAGCACTCTACCACTAAGCCACACTCTTAGTCCCCCCTCACCCCTACTGAAAATCACAGCCTCACCCTGCCCCCAACATCCCAATCCCCCTACACCACCTTATGCATCTTCCCCAGAGCGTAAATTCACATCTCGTGAATTTTTTATTTATTTACTTGTTCATTGTTTCTCCCCTGAAAAATGAAGGCCCCATATGAACAGGGATTTTTGTCTGTTTTGCTCGTTGATATACACCCAATGCCCAGCACAATGCCTGTCTTGATAAATATTTGTCGGAAAAATGCATTGATTGGTATGGCAAGGAAAAAATGATCAATTGCAATTGCTATTGTCTTCTGAGGAAAGTTTGACCCCAAGGTACACACAGGTTGGTGGAGCCCAGAGAAGATGACTTGTCCCCAGGAAGTGCTGCTCTGCAGACTCCGGGGGCTCGGGAACAAGCCATGAGTCAGAGAATGAACTGCTCTGGCATCAACTCCAGCGCCAACACCCCCCACCCCCATGTCCCATCTCTGGCTCAATGCCCGCCAGCCAAGTCCAAGCCACGCATAAGTTGTTCCTGCTCTATAACTACTGAGAACTCACAAATAACCTCTGCCCTATCCTGGGTGCCATGTTTACAGAAGTGGCTTTCTTGTCTCTTGCAGATGGCAGAGTGGCTGTCAGGACTCACGTACCAGAGGGAAGGCCCTGGTAAGCAGTCTCAGAAAGCATAGGACACAAGACCTCTGTCTGGAAAATATTAGTCTGATGTCTGCAGAGCCCGAATCAGAACACCGTTTCTCTTTCACTTACAGAAATAAACAGCTCTGGCCTCAAAATATACAGGACTTTCCCCAGTTACTGTTGCCACTAGCATTTGCTTGCTTAAGTCTTTAATGGATTACAGCCTGTTTCCCTCTATAGCCTAAATTTGCGCTGGAAAACCTGAAGAGTAATGAAAACATTTTAACATGCAAAGCTGAGTTCCTTTATTTTTTTCATGAGCAGTTTCTTGGAAATCTCCAGTATTTCCAGCAACAGCTGAAAAGTCTTGGCCTGGGGTGATATCCTTGGAAATGACACCAGGCAAACAGAAAATGTAACGGATAGAAAGAGCTAACCTCCTCTCTCCAGAGGCTCTCCACCTCAGAGCTGAAACTCCATACTATTCCAGCCCGGGGGGTCTGGACCACTTCCCCTGCATCTCTTCCTCCTGGATTTAAGAGTCTAGAGACCATCTCCCACTTTGAACATGACAAGTATCCAGATTTCTTCTAAAGACTGGAGCTCCTTGGCTGGTTTATTGCTCAATGGTGGGGTGCTTGCCTAGCGTGCACGAGGCCCAGGGTTCAATCTCTAGTGCCAAAAAACAAAAACAAAAACAAAAACAAAACAAAACAAAAAGACTGGAGCTCCACATTACAACAATTCAGGGGGAAAAGGTGGTCTTTTCATTAAATGGTACTGGAACAAATAGATAACCACATGGAATAAGGGGAACTTTGATCCCTACCTCACATCAAACACAAAAATAAATTCAAGGTTGTTCACAGATCTAACAAGAAAGTGTCTAGAAGAAAACATGACCTTGGGGCAGGCAAAAATTTCTTAAACAAGACACACACACAAGAAAACATTAACCATAAAACAAAAGATTGATAAGTTGGACTTCATCAAAATTTAAAACTCCATCAAAAACTATTATTAAGGAAGTGAGCCAGATAATGGAAAAAGTCAATGCTCTATTACTCTGTACCCCACCAATATACCAATAAAGAGAGAAAAAAAAAATAAAGTGAGCCAGGTGTGGTAGTGCACAGTTGTAATCCTAGCACTCAGGAGGCTGAGGCAAGAGGATCCTGGGGTGGTGACCAGCCTGGGCAACAGGAAGAAAGAAAAGAAAGAGAGGAAGGAAGAAAAGAAGGGAGGAAAAAGGGAAATAAAGGAAGAAAGGAAGGAAAGAAGGACAGAAGGAAGAAAGAAAGGAAGGAAGGAAGGAAGGAAGGAAGGAAGAAAGGCAGGCCCAAAGAGTATATTTGTATCCTTAAATGTAACAAAGGATTTGTATCCAAAACATATGTATGGAACTTCTATGTATCAAAGAAAAAGAAAATAGTAGAAAATTCTTGCTTCATAAAAGAGGTTATCCATGTGGCGAAAAAGTACTTGGAAAAAGTGCTTGACACCTTTTCACCTTGTTTTAGTCATGAAGAAAATGCAAATTAAAATCCATAATGAGATACCCTACCTTCAGCCATACCACTGTGGCATCTGATTCCATCAGATCTCAGAAGCTAAGCAAGGTTGGGCCTGGTTAGTACTTGGATGGGAGACCGCCTGGGAACACCAGGTGCTGTAGGCTTGGGAGATGGGCCCAGCAACCCACTCCCAAAAATCAATCCACCATTGAAAACCCTATGAACAGCAGAGAAGCACTGACAATAGTGTTTCGCCTGTTGTACATAGGGTTGCTATGAGATGGGTACCGACTCGACGGCACCTAACAACGAGATACCACTACACACCTGTCCAAATGGTTATAAGGAAAAAATTGGTAATACCAAATGTTACTGAGCATGTGAAGCAGCTTTACTGGTGGAGTGTGAATTGGTGAAATCACTTTGGAAAATGTTTGGTCGCCCCTACCAAATCTATTTGTGCCCAGTTTATGATGTAATGTAGCATTCATTCACCAAGCCACACAGGTACCCTAATCATTGAATCCAAGAGTGGGAATAACCCAAATGCCCTTAACAGGAGAATGGATATCTAAATGCATTATAATATATTCACGCAATGAATATATTATACAGCAGAGGTTATATAACTATATCCACAGTCAACTTACATCCTGTTTTCTTTTGCATATTATCTATTGCTGCATATAAAACCAGGCAAAAATGTTTACTACTTGGCCACTTGCAGAGACAGTTCACTGACCCCGGGATACAACAATGAAAAGATGGGCTCTCTACATCATATAAAGGCCTGGATGAATCTCACAGGCACCATGGTGAACAAAAGAGGCCAAACACAAAAGACTACATGCCATCCCATTCATTTACATAAAGTTCAAAATGGTGACAGAGGTCAAAAGGGTGGCCATCTCTGGGCAGAGAAGTACAAACAAGGGGGTTGGAGAAGGCTTACATCTTGGTGGAGTTGGTGGTTCCACAGGTGTGTAATTGCATAAAACTCCACCAAACTGCACAATTAGATTTGTGCACTTTACTGCTTATGACATCTATTTCCTTTTTCAATTTATTTATTCTTGGGTTTTGAGAGAGAGTCTTGCTACACAGCCCAGGCTGGCCTCAAACTTATGATCCTCCTCTCTCCATCTCCAGAATGCTGGGATTACAGTCATGCACCACCACATCCAGTTTCTATTTTTGTTTGTTTGTTTGTTTCTTTCTTTCTTTCTTTTAGCCATACTGGGGTGTTGAACCCTGGGCCTTGTGCATGCTAGGCAAGTGCTCTACCACCAAGCCTCACCAAGCCTTACCTTCCACCCTTTTTTCTTCTTTATTTTGAGATAGTCTCACCAAGTTGCACAGGCTGCCTCTGGCCTTGAAGTTGTGATCCTCCTGCCTCTGCCTCCTGAGTAGCTGGGATTACAGGTGTGCACCACGGTAACCACCTCTCCACATCCATTTTTAAAAGGCAAATAAATGCTGGCTTCCTAGCAGGATCTGCCACATGCAAAGCAGAGTGGGCAACTTCCTTCTTCATTCTGGAGATCTTGTTAGGTATTAGTTCAGCCATGCAATGGTCCCTTTTTCAATAGAGCAGCCCACAGTGGTGGCTTTCTTATCCACAGGCCACCACATTTAACACCAATTGACCTTATCAACCTGGACTACATGACTAGCTCTGTCTCCTGAGTAGCACTCTATGCCTTTCTGCATTAAATATCTTGGGAATGAATATGTAACATGAACATGTAATTGGCTCTAGGAAGGAAGGGAGAATGGGCCTGGGAGATAATCTAGAAAAAGAATGAGACTTAACTCTTTATTCCATACTCTTTGGTACTGTTTGATTTTTTTTTTTTTTACCATGCATACTTTAACATTTTTTTTTTTCAATACTGTGGGGGTTGAAACCAGGGCCTTACATATGCTAGGCAAGTGATCTACCAC
This sequence comes from Pedetes capensis, assembly GCA_007922755.1. Classification (NCBI taxonomy): domain Eukaryota; kingdom Metazoa; phylum Chordata; class Mammalia; order Rodentia; family Pedetidae; genus Pedetes; species Pedetes capensis. The sequence continues at coordinate 39,375 of VMDO01006790.1, forward strand.
TGAGCCTTGCTCTCACCTGCTTTTCATTTTCTATTTTACAACAGGGTCTCACTAAGTTGCATAGACTGCCTCTGGCCTTAAATTCAGGATCCTCCTGCCTCAGCCTCTCAAGTCACTGGGATTACAGATGTGTACCATGGTACCTGGCTTACATTTTATCTATTAAAAAGTTAAAAGTTGAGGGAGGAAAGGAGGAAAAAAGGCCAAGAGGGAGAGGAGAAAGGAGACGGCAGAGCACCCCTAGCTGGGCCTGGTCCAGGGTTCAGGGGTACTGAGAGCCAGAAGGGAGCCCAGGCCCTGGAGGGTTCTCTGCTGGCTGCAGTGTGGGGCCCGAGGCAGCAGCCAGGTCTGTGCACTGTGCCAGGCCCCCTCCTCCATCACTGCATCCACTGCCTACGGTAAGCACATATTGTCTTGAAGTCATGCCCACACCCTGGGTGGAAACGCTGTGGTGTGCCAACATGGAATTTCCAGCAGCTTCTCCAGTACAGCGTGAGGGCTCAGAGACTGTCATCTTTGGGTGAAAGTAGCCAAGACTGAAGAAAGAAAGTGGAAGCTCAGAAGGAGCAGAAGCCTAGAAAACTCCCTGAGGACTTCCGACGGGCCTCCTGGGGGCTGCCAGGGCACGGAGAGTTGATGGGCAGGATGGGCCAGTGCGGAAGGTCTAGGCCCAGGCTCTCTGGGATTAAATCCTGGCTTTCCCACTCAGAGGCTGTAAGGCTCAGGAGCATCGTTTCTCCTGTGAACAAGGACAGAATCTACCGCCAAGGGCTGCAGGGAGAATGAAGCACACTGATGGGTGTAGCATGTAGGCCACACCCGGCCCCAAAGCAACATGGAGCAGCTGTTAGCTGTTAAGGCTCTTGTTCTTATTTCAGTTCTAATAGAGCCTCCAATGAGATGACTTCAACACACCACAGCTGACATAAACAGACTCCATGAGAGCCAAGCAACAGAGTCTCTGATACAAGTCAGCATTTCCCAAATTCTGTTCCAACGAACAATTAGTGTCTCACCAAAATTTTAATAATTGGCCAGGCACAGTGGCATGCACCTGTAATCCCAGTGACTCAGGAAGTGGAGGCAGGAGGAGCACAAGTTCAAGGTCAGAGGCAGCCTGCATAAATTAGCAAGACCTTGTCTCAAGATAAAAAAAAATTTTTTTTAAAGGGGCTGAGGGTGTAGCTCAGTGGTATATCACTTACAAAATACATGGGAGGCCCTGGGTACAGCCTCCCAGTACCACCAAAAAAAATCAGTAATTGTTTCTCCAAAACAGGAGTTTGTGACTAATGAGTTTGGAAGACACTGGGTTAAGTGAAATTAAGCAAATTATTTACTGCAGCACTTATCAGAGCCTTTAGAGTCCTAATGTACCTGTGACTATAAGTGGAGGAGCATTTCCCAAACCACTTAACAATTTAACAATTTTCTTTTCATGGAATACTATTGACACCTGGAAGAACTTTAGGGCTTTATGGACAATAGTTCTGAAGATGCCAGGCTACATTATAGGACAGGCATGATGAGGAGAATGCAGAACTATTCAACATCTGTTTCCATCAGAGAGAATATCTTCAAACCAGAGAGTGTAGAACACTCTCAGGCATGGTGGTTAAGGGAGACATGATTCATGGGGAAAAAAATAAGCATTGAGGTAAAAGTGGGATCTGAATTGAAACCTTGACACTCCTAAATAGGGGAGAGCTTCTCTTCTCCCAGAACCTCTACTTCCTCCTCTATGAGTTGGTAAGGGTTGGCAGAGTAGCATCAACTTCATTTGGTTGATTTAAGATCTATATCTCAGTGGCCTGCCACGTGGCAAGTTCTCAGGGTTAGCTTCCTTTTGATATCAGCTTGGATGCTTCTAGATGCAAATATCAGGAGGCCAATCTTATATTGGATCAAGAAAAACAAAACAAAACAAAACAAAACAATGGAATTACTAAAGTAAGTAAAATTCCAGATGGGACTTTATCAGAATTTGTAAGTCATTAGGTTTGGTTGGTTGGTAGGTGCTGTCGAGTCATGTCTGACTCATAGCAATCCTCACAGGGTTTTCAGTGGCTAATTGTTTCGGGATTGCCTCGGGAGTGGATTGCCACGTCCTTTTCCCATTATTTGTGGTGCTGGGAATTGAACCTGGGGGCTCAGAGATGGCAGAATGGCAGTCTACCAACTGAGCTAAATCCCAGCCCCTTAAGTCATTAGAGCTGGTTGGAATTCTCACTACCAGGGAGATAATGCCTAACCCTGGAAGCTTTCTAGATGGATAATCATTCACTAGATGATCTATGGGAGAAGGGGCTGGCAATCCACTCCCAAGGCAATCCCGAAACAGTCAGCCATTGAAAACCCTGTGAGAGTTGCTATGAGTCAGATACTGACTCGACGACACCTAACAACAACAACGACGACAAGATGATCTATGATTGCCTCTATCTTCAAAGCACAATACAAATTCACCAAGAACAAGTCATTTGCAAATCAGTTTTTTTCCTCCTGAAAGAGGATTAGCCCAGACCAATAACTCTAGGGCTATATGGGTAGGAACCCCTGACACCTATTAGAATTTCCAGAAGGAGTTTACAAAATCATAGTTCAAAAGCCTGCATTTTCACTAATAGAAAGTACTGAAAATACAGCCCACCAAGTCTCCTTGGCTGGTAGAGGTATTTCTAAAGCTAGATTAAATAATCATTTTATAGGGCCTAGGGAGAAAAGAAAAAGGAGGGTTGTTTTTTAATTGGAAAATTTTTAATGTACAACTTAATGTGTTTCATTTTGGCATGCATTTCATTGTGACATTTCCATATATGCATTTTGTTGTACATTGCACAGATAAGTTCCCCCTTACCCTCTTGAGCACTTCCTCCCCCTGTCCTACCCTCCCCCAAAGACCTCTCTTCCATTTGCATGTCTTTTTGTGGTAATATTTTTCTATATATCCTTGGATCCCAATTATGTTTAAGATTGAATCTTTTTCTGTAGTGAACTATCTTTTTACATTGTCAGTACTATTACCTGAATTTTCTAGCCCATCTGTATTATTACCATTCTTTGGTATTATTGGTGTTATTATAATTATTTCCAGAACTATTGAAGTTGGGCTGTTCACCCTGAGATCGCCCCCTCCCCCATTCCTCACTCCTCCTTGTTCCTCCTCACCCTCCTCTCCTCTCCAGGATTTCCTCCTTTTGCTAAATCCCTCCTTCCTTCTTTTGCGCTCCCCAAATTGTCCCTTCTCTGCTAAGTCAACTTTAGCTTTTTATTATGTTCCAACCTCCACATAGGATTTTTTCCTTCTTTTAATTTTTGATTCAGCTCCCACATATGAGTGAGAACATATGGTATTTCTCTTTCTAGGCTTGTGTTTGTTTGCTTAAAATTAATTTTCTCCAATTCCTTCCATTTTGCTGCAAATGACATTATTTCATTTTATTTAATTGCTGAGTAGTATTCCATTGTGTATATATACCATAGTTATTTTATCCATTCTTCTGTTGATGGGTGCTTTGGTTGATCCATACCCTTGCTATTGTGAAAAGTGCTGCATTGAACATGGTGATGCAGGTGTCTCTGTGGTATGATGGCACATCTCCCTTTGGGTAAATTCCCAACAGTGTTATAGAGTCATACGGTAGATCTATTTTTAGTTTTTTAAGATACCTCCATATCGATTTCCAAAGTGGTTGGACTAATTTACAGCTCCACCAGCAGTGTAAGAGGGCTCCCTTTTCTCTGCAGCCTTGCCAACATTTGTTGTTATTTGTTTTATTGATCTTGGCCATTCTTACTGGAGGAAGGTGGAATCTCAGAGTTGTTTTAATTTGCATTTCCCTAATGGATAGGGCTATTGAGCATTTTTTCATGTGTTTCATGGCTTTATGGGCCTCTTCATTTGAAAACTGTCTATTTGGTTCCTTTGCCCATTTTATATTGGGTTATTTGTTTTCTTGGGTATTTTTTTCTTGAGTTTTTTATAAATTCTGGTAATTAGACCTCTGTGCAATGTACAGGATGTGAAGATTTTTTCCCATTCAGTGGGGATTTCCTTAACTCTGTTGATTGTTTCCTTTGCTGTATAGAAGCTTTTTAATTTCATGTAATCCCATTTATCTGTTCTTGTTGCAATTTCATGAGCAATTGGAGTCCTATTAAGGAAATACTTTCCAATGCCTATATGTTGGAGAATATTGTGTATCCTATCGTCTATTAACTTGAAAATTTCTGGTTTTATGTTGAGGTATTTTATGCATTTTGAGTTAACTCTCATGCATATTGAGAGATGCAGGTCGGTTTTCATTTTTCTGCAAGTGGATATCCATGTTTCTCAGCACCATTTATTGACAAGGCTATCCTTTTTCCAATTTACTTGCTTTGCTCCTTTGTCAAAAATTAGGTGGGTATAGGTGTGTAGAGGTATTTGTGGATCTTTTACTCTGTTCCACTGGTCTTCAGGCTTATTTTTGTTCCAGTACCAAGCTGTTTTTGCCATCACTGCCCTGTAGTATAGATTAAAGTCAGGGATTGTGATTCCACCTGCACTAGTTTTGCAGCTTAAGAGTGTTTTGGCTATATGTGGTCTTTTGTGATTCCATAGGAATTTTTGGATCATTTTTTCTATTTCTGTAAAGTCTGTCAATGGAATTTTAATGGGCATTGCATTAAATCTATAGATTGCTTTTGATAGGATAACCATTTTTACTATATTGATTCTCCCTATCCAGGAGAAAGGAAGGTCCTTCCATTTTTTAGTATCCTCTGTGATTTCTTTCCTAAATGTTTTGAAATTTTCCTTGTAGAGGTCTGTAGAGTCTTTGGTTAGATTGACTCCAAGGTACTTAATTTTCTGATGGACTATTGTGAAAGGTATTATATCTGTAATTTCCTTCTCTTCCTGCTCACAGTTGGTGTAAAGGAAAGTTATTGATTTTGTGTGTGTGTGTGTTAATTTTATTTCCTGCCACTTTGCTGAAGGAGTTGATTAGATCTAAAAGTTTTCTGGATGAAGTTTTGGGGTCTTTTAGGTAAAATATCATGTCATCTGCAAATATTGATAGTTTGACCTCTTCATTGCCAATCTGTATCCCTTTGATTTCTTTCTCTTGTCTGATTGCCCTGGTGATGACTTCAGTTACTATGTTAAATAGAATAGGAAAGAGTGGACATTCTTCTTTTGTTCCAGATCTTAGAGGAAATGTTTTCGGTTTTTCTCCATTTAATGTAATGTTGGCTGTAGGTCTGTCATAGATGACTTTTATGATGTTAAGGTATTTGCCTGTTATGCCTATCTTCTCCAGGGTTTTTATCATGAAAAGGTATTACACTTTGTCGAAGGCCTTTTCAGCATCAATTGAGATGATTATGTGATTTTTTATTTGCCAGTCTCTTGATATGTTGGATTGCATTAATTGATTTCCGTATGTTGAACCAGCCTTGCATCTGTGGAATAAATTCCACTTGGTTAAGGTGAACAGTCTTTTTAATATGTTACTGGATTCAGTTTGCCAGGATTTTGTTAAGAATTTTTGCATCTATGTTCATAAGGGAAATGGGTCTATAATTCTCTATCTTAAATGAATCTTTTCCTGATTTGGGTATCAGGGTGATGGTGGCTTCATAGGATGAATTTGGAAGTGTTCCCCCCTTTTCTACTTTTTGGAATAATTTGAGAAAGACAAGTATTATATCTTCTTTGAAAGTTTGGAAAAATTCTGCTGTGAACCTATGAGGACCTGGGCTCTTGTTTGTTGGGAGACTTTTTATTGCCTTTTCTATTTCAGTAAATGTAATGGGCTTGTTTAGGTCACTTATGTTTTCTGGGGTTAGTTTTCGCAAGTCATATGTGTTAATAAATTTATCCATTTCTTCTGTATTTTTGTATTTTGGGGAATACAATCTCTTAAAGTAATCCCTGATGATTTTCTGTTTTCATTGTAGTCAGTGGTTATGGTCCCATTTCCTTCCTAATCTTTACTATATTAGCTTTTTCCTTTTTCTTTTTGATGAGATTGGCCACAGGAGTGTCTATTTTATTAATCTTTTCAAAGAACTAGCCCTTAGACTTATTAATTTTTTAATTATCTTTTTAGATTCTAATTGCGATACTTCTGCCTTTATCTTGGTAATTTCTTTTTGGATCCTCCTTTTAGGATTGATTTGTTGTTGATTTTCTAGTGTCTTAAAGTGTGTCATTAGGTCATTTATTTGGCTCTTCTTTACCTTATTGATGAAAGCACTTAATACTATAAACTTCCCTCTTAAAACTGCCTTTGCTGTGTCCCATAATTTTTGGTAGGATGTGTTTTCATCATCACTTGATTGCAGGAATTTTTAAAATTCCATTTTGATTTTATCAAAACCCCATTGGTCATTCAGCAGTGTATTATTTAGTCTCCATGAGTTTGTAAAATGTCTGGAATTATTCTTGCTATTGAGTTCCAATTTTATTCTGTTGTGGTCTGATAAAGATCAGGGGATAATTTCTACTTTTTTGTATTTGTTGAGGGAATTCTTATGGACTAGCATATAATCTATCTTGGAAAATGTTCTGTGTCGAGCTGAGAAGAATGTGTATTCCTCATTGTGTGGATGAAATATTCTGTATATATCTGTGAGATCCAATTGGTTTAGCATGGAGATTAGATTCATCATTTCTCTGTTGATTTTCTGTTTCAATGACCTGTCTCTCAGTGACAGTGGGTTATTGAAGTCTCCCATAATTATTGTGTCTGGTCCAATAAAGTTTTTATGTCCCGTAAAGTTTGTCTTATAAAGCTAAGTGCCCCAGTATTTGGAGCATATATATTTAGAAGCATTATTGGTTCCTGACTGATTGTTCCTTTTAGTAATATGTAGTGTCCTTCTTTATCTCTTCTAATTAGTTTTGGATTGAGAGTTAATCTATCTGATATTAGGATTGCAACACCTGCTTTTTGTTTGTTTGTTTGATCACCCCCCCCGCTTGGTATATTGTTTTCCAGCCCTTAATTCTCAATCTATTGCAGTCTTTGTAAGTTAGATGGGTTTCTTGAATAGTACCTATTGAGGGTTTATGTTTTTTCATCCAGTTAGCCAGTCTCTGTCTCTTAATTGGTCAATTAAGACCATTTACATTAGTAGTGATTATTGAGTACTATCTATTGTTATGCCTCCAGTCACTACATGTTATTGGTTTATGAACCATGGTTGCTTTGTTCCTTTCTTGGTTTGCACTCATCTCAGCTATTCAAGTCTTTGACTATCTATATATGGTTATCTTATCTCACCTGGATGTGGTAGTTGACTTATAATCCTCTGTAGAGCTGGGTTGGTGATTGCAAATCATTTGAATATGTCCATATCATGGAATGTCTTATACTCCTCATCTATTTTCATAGATAATTTTTCTGGGTATTGTATTCTTGGTTGGAAGTTGTTTTTTTTTTTTGTTTCTTTGTTTGTTTGTTTGTTTTGTTTTGTTTTGTTTCATTTTGGATGTGAATTACCTATGTCCAAGCCTTTCTAGCTTTCAATGTTGATATGGAGAAGTCTGCAATAATTTTAATGGGTTTTCCTTTAAAAGTTATCTGGGATTTCTCCTTTGCTACTTTCAGAATAGCTTCTCTGGTTTCTAATGAAGGCATTTGAGCTATGATATGACTCAAGGATGACCTATTTTGGTCTACTCTGGGTGGGGTCCTGAATGTTTCAGTTGTGTATGTATCCAGATCCTGGATTATCTCTGGAAAATTTTCCTTGAGGATATCGCAAACCAGATTTCCTAGCCCTCTGGTGGACCTTTCCTCTCCTTCAGGGACACCCTGAATTATTAAGTTTCGTTTTTTCATTCTGTCTGAGGCTTCTTGGAAATCTTTTTTTTAGTTCCTTCATCATTATTTCCATTTCTGACTGTATGTATTTAATTTCTTGGATTGAGTCCTTGGAGTCTGAAATTCATAGCTACACCCCCAGCTATGCTCAGTGACTTTTTACACATATACACATTTTTACCCACCACTCAGGTCAAGATGTAATACATTTCCAGAACCTCAGGAGGCTCCTTCATGTCCTTCTTGCCAATATCCTGCTTCAGAAACTACTGTTCTAATTAGTTTTGCCTGTAAGTGGAATCATACAAAATATATTCTTTTGTTTATGGCTTAAGTCATTGTTATATCTATGAGATGTGCCATATTTGCAAATATAGCAGTAATTTATCCTTTTTCATTGTTGTGTAAATTTATTTGATGGATATGTGGGTTTTGGAAGCATTTGGTTGATAACTGTTATGATATCTATAAAATACTTATTGATAACATTCAAGTTACTAGTAAAATATTGGACACTTCCTAGTTTGAGAGCAAAACAAAAATATCTACTATCACCACTTCTATTTACCATTTTACTAGAGGTCCTGACCAGTGCCATTAGTCAAGAAAAAGAAATAGAAGAAAATTGGAAAGGAAGCCACAAAGCTTTTTTTGCAGATGGCATGAATATATATGGGGCTGGGATTTAGCTCAGTTGGTAGAGCGCTGCACTGCAGTCTCTGAGGTCCCGAGTTCAATTCCCAGCACCGCAAAAATGAGAGAACGGCCTGGCAATCCACTCCTAAGACAATCCCGAAACAGTCAGCCATTGAAAACCCTATGAGGCTTGCTATGAGTCAGATACCGACTCGACGGCACCTAACGACAACAACAACAACATGAATATATATGTAGGAAAACTAAGGAATTCATTAGTGGAATTTAGTACAATTATTAGCTATGAGATCAAAATAAATCATCAATTTTACTTATATAATTAGCAATATTTGAAAAATAATATTTTTAAATGCCACTTATTAGTAATATGTGCATGTATGTGAGAGAGAGGGATATGATGGGGGAGAGCATACAAAAAAAGTGATCAAGTGTTAAATTTAGGCAATCTGAGTGAAGAGTACATAGAATTCTTCCTACTAATTTTGCAACATTTCTTTGCCTGAAATTTTTTCAAAATAAGAAGTTAAAAATACCATTTATAATACTATAAAAATTATCAGATACCTAAGAGTAAATCTATTAAAGGATAAATAAAAATTAGACAGGTGTGGTGGTGCATGCCTATAATTCCAGCTACATAGGAAGCTGAGGCAGGAAGATCTTGAGTTTGAGGCCAGCATAGGCTACATAGCAATACCCTGGCTAAAAATAGAGGAAGGAAATGGTGGAGGGGGAAAGAAAGAAATGATGCACAAGAACTATGCTAAAACCATAAAACATTGTTAATTCAAACTAAATACATCATTACTGGAGAGAGGTAATATTGACACATTGGAAGATGTAATATTATAAGCTGACATTGTTCTAAAGATTCAAAGCAAGCCAGGCACCATGGCACATGCCTGTAATCCCACAGACTCGAGAAGCTGAGACAAGAGGATCATAAGTTTGAGGCCAGAGGCAGACTGTGTAACTTAGTGAGAACCTGTCTCAAAATATAAACAAAGAAGAAAGAAGGATAGAAAGAAAGAAAGAAAAGAAAGAAGGAAAGAAAGAAAGAAGAAAGAAGGAAAAAAGAAAAGAAAGAAAGAAAGAAAGAAAGAAAGAAAGAAAGAAAGGAAGGAAGGAAGGAAGGAGCGTGCTGGGGTGCAGCTCAAAGGTGGAATGCCTGGGTTCAACCCCTTGGTACAAAAAAAAAAAAAAAAAAAATCAAGGCAATCTCAAAACCCAGCATAGTTTACAAAATATCAATATACAAAAGACCTAAAATAGCCAAGACCAGAGGTTGAGAGACTTTTTCTATAAAGGACCAGTAAATATTTCAGGTTTATAGGCCATGCGGTCTATGCCACAGCTACCGCATATTGCGTTCATGACTCAAAAGCAACCATGGACAATACGTAGACAAATGAGCATAACTATTTTCCAATAAGACTTTATTTATAAAAACAAGCAGTGGATCAAATTTACCTTGCAGGCCAGAGTTTGCAAACCTCTAGCCAAGACGATCCTGGAGAAGAAAAAGAAAAGGAGAACGATAGTACCAGATAACAAAACTTATAAAGACTAACTACAAAGCCAAAAGGGGCTGAGATTTAGTTCAGTGGGTAGAGCACTGCGCTGCAGTCTCTGAGGTCCCGAGTTCAATTCCCAGCACCGCAAAAAATGGGAGAAGGGCCTGGCAATCCACTCCCAAGGCAATCCCAAAACAGTCAGCCATTGAAAACCCTATGAGGGTCGCTATGAGTCGGATACCGACTCGATGGTACCTAACAACAACAAGAAATAAAGCCAAATGTGGCATCTAATTGACATGGTCTTTGGCTCCAGTCAGGGTTAGGTGATACAGCCTCTTTTGATATCAACTTTTAAGAATGGAGTAGTTAGCGGGGAAAAGTACACATTTCTTTCCTTCAAGTGGTTATTATTAACACAGAGAAAGTTCTAATGGGAAGCTGTATCCATTGCTCTTTTCTAGTAATACTCTTAGTAAAGACTGAAGTGAAAATATACTACCTTCTTTGTTTAATCATATTAGAATAAAAATTGGGGTTCATAGAGATTTTGATAAGGATAAGAAATCAGGTAAAACTAACAAAAACAAACTGAATATTGAGAGAGTACTAATATGGTGTATAAAAACTGATGCCCAACCTAAGTTCAGAAAGATTAAAAAGGAGTTATGTCCCAAAGATGTTCATGATAGCAATATTTACAAGAGATGGTGAAAACAAATGAAATGTTCAATAGTAGTAAAATGGTTAAATCACACAACAGAATATTGAGGTACATGGCATCCTAACTGAGAGAATCTTATATTTCCATTATGATTTCATATATCCTCATTATAAACTGAAGTTTTAACATTGTGTAGTGACATGTAATATATGATCTAAACTTGTTTTTAAAAAGTTATATACACACAAATAAACCATAAGGCAGGATTGAACATCAGACATGTTAATGATTGATTTCATTTCTTTTACCTTTTTCTATCTTCCAAACATCTCTCCCTTCTATAATCACACGAGGAAAATGGCAATAAACCTGTTTAAATATCATTGAGCATGTGAGTCAACAGTGGAATAGACACCTCTGCCAAAAAATCTAACATAATCCTTAGCCACGCCAACAGAAGCAGATTGTCCTGAAAACAAGACGTGACATCTCTTGGCCTCCAGATGGCTCAGACTCATGTGGAACCTTGTGTCCAATTCAGTAAACCACATTTTCAACAACTTTGGGACACTGGGATGCGTCCAAAGAAGGATGACTAAGGAAGGGGATGAGGAAGATAGACACCACATCATAATTCATTCATTTACTAATGCATCAATTCAACCTACTAAGCACCTACTATGCATTATAGAGGAAGTGAAAGAATTGTATCAAGGGATGGCTGGAATATGTACAATCCCTATGGGAGTTGTGACAGTGTCTGCTTTGTATAAGAGGGAATGAATTTACTGCCTGTGTCATTCCATAGGCAGAACACTTGGGGAATGAAGGTCTAAGAAACTCAGGGAGGCATCCTTTATTTTGAGAGAGGATAGCATTTGGGAGATGTTTTGTTTTTTAACAGTCAGTACCATCCAGCAAAGGCGTGAGCAGCTCAACCTTGCGTGGACCTGAGCAGAGGCTGTCTGAATTGGGTGAAGCCACTCCTGCCTCTGTGGAGTGGAAGGTGAGTTGGCCAAGGCCCCTCCAAGACAGCAAGGCTCCTGGTTGCTGTCCTCTGCCTGGGTGGCCACCACAGTGTAGTGGGTACTTTTCCCAGGAGTTTAATGCAAAGATGAGACCCTTACAACAGCTTTACCTTTCTTCTTCATCAGATACACTTTTGTCTTCTCACAGTACCAAGCAGGAAAAGGGTTTGACCAAGCAAGGCTGCATGAGTTGTTGGCCAGAATCTCCCAAGCAGAGCCGAAATAGCCTCAGTTGGGGAAGGGCCAGTGCAGTTGCAGAAGCACAAGCCTCATCCTTCCTTCACCTCCCAGGTTGTCTCGTCTCCTTATCATTGGCACTGTCATTGTCATCAACATTGCTTTTATTTAATGAGTATCCATGGGTACAGATGGATCTCAACACCCTCTGACACAGCTATTATTGGGGTTAACAGGATTGGAACCTAGGACTTTGTTACTTTAAATAGGGAGGAGAGAATAGAAGCTTCTAAGAGACTTGCTGTTAGGTGCCATCACATCGGTATCTGACTCAAAGCGACCCTACGTACAACAGGCAAAACAGTATTGTTACTGCTTCTCTGCTATTTATAGGCTTTTCAATGGCTGATTGTTTGGGGGGAGTGAGTTACCAGGTCCTTCTCCCAAGCCTACAGCACCTGGTGTTCCCAGGCAGTCTTCTATGGAAGTACTAACCAAGCTCAACCCTGCTTAGCCTCCGCGATCTGACAGGATTGGATGCCACAGTGGTAGGGCTGCAGGCTTTCTAAGAGACAAGAGTTGGTGAATACCATCATCCTCTCTTCTTTCTCATCTAAAGATTAGGAGAAGTACAGTTTTTCCAGCTAAATTTGTTACCAAAGCCTAATAATGGTGCCCCTGCTCCATACTTTGTTTGCTTCTGTCAATTTGCAGACTTGTTAGGTGTCTTAGAGAAAATCCTGAAGCTGGGAGACCTGAGCTCTAGCCCTTACCCTACTTCTAACTTGCTTGTGACTTTGAGTAAGTCAATGAACCAATCTCTCAATTTCATCATCGTTGAAAATAACTAGGTATTTCTTCATCTAAACCTTTTACATAACTTTCAGGTAAACACAATTAAAAAAAGTGCTACCACTGCATGGATGAACTTTGAAAACATGGTGCTAAGTGAAACAAAATAGCCCAAAGGGACAAATATTATATGACTTCATTTCTACGAGGCTCCTAGGATAGTCAGCTTCACAGAGTACAATGTGGATCAACTAAGAAAAAAAAAAAAGAGAAGACTCAACTAAAATCAGAAATGAAAGAGAGGCCATTACTAATGATTTTACAGAAATAAAAAGGGATATAAGCGAGTCCTAAGAAAACAGCACACCAACAAAAACTCCAACAAAGAAAAGCCCAGGGCCAGAGTTCTTCACTGATAAATTCTTCCAAAGATTAAAAGAAAAATTAATACCAATCCTCCCCAAACTCTTGTAAAAAAAAAAAAATTGAAGAGAAGGGAACATATTCAAACTCATTCTATGAGGCCAGCATTATCCTCACACCAGAGCTACACAAAGGCCCTATAAGAAAAGAAAATTACATGCTACTATCCTTGATGATGATTGAAGCCAAAGCCCTCAACAAAATACTGGCAAACTAAATTTGATAGCACATGAAAAGAAGTCTACTGCCAGAGAAATTAAGCAAGAATAAATAAATAAAATAAATAAGTCATCCAAATAGGAAAAGAAAGAGTAAAGTTTCTCTTCATAGGTAACATGTAGACAATCCTAAAGATTACACACACACCAAAAAAAAAAAAGTTTAAAGTAAAAAATTGAATTCAGCAAAGTTCCAGGATACATAGCAACACACAAAAATCAGTTGTATTTCTATACAGAAACCAGGAACAATCTGAAGAGGAAATTAAGAAAGCAATTTTATTTAGAGCAGCACCAAGAAGAATAATATTATTAGGAATTAATTTAACCAAGGAGGTGAGCGTGCCCCCACCCCCCGCCCACCTCTGTGCTAGGGGTTAAATCCCGGGCTTCATATATGCTAGGCAAGTGCTCTACAACTGAGCTATGTTGCTGTTTCTTGGGATTTTTTTTATTCTTTATTGCTTTTATTTTTAATTTCTGTTTGTTGTTGTTAGTTTAGTTTGTTGTTTGTTATTGTTATTTTTGTTTTTGGTGCAGAGTTATACACTGAAAACTCCTAAAAATATTGTTGAAAGAAATTGAAGAAGATACCAATAAGTGGAACTACATCCTTATCTTCATAGATTGGAAGACTTAATATTAAGATGCCAATACTACCCAAAGTGATCTAAAGACTCAAAGAAATCCCTATAAAAATCCCAAAGGATGTTTTATGCAGAAATAGAAAAACATATCCTAAAATTCATATGGAATCCCAAGGGACCCTTAATGGCCAAAATAATCTCTAAAGAGAAAAGAACAAAGTTGGAGGTTTCACAGACATCTCCCCACCATTGTGGGCAAGTTGCTGAATCTCTCTTCCCAAGTTTCCCCATCTATAGATGACAATAACAACATCGCCTACCTTATAGAGTTAGGAACATCAAATGAGTAAATGTACGGATTGTGCTAGAAGACAGACTGGGACATAGTAAGCACCATATAAGGAAAGTTGCTATTATTAATATTTTTCTTTTTTTTTCCTGGCTTTTTTTTTTTTTTTTTTTTTGCTGAGGGATTGAAGACAATCCAAGAAAACAGCAAGTGCTCTATCACTGAGCTACATCCCTATTGCCACTATTATTAATATTTTTACTTATGTTACTCCCCGGACCTCTCAGGGAGCCTAGAGAATATGGCTCTAGCTAAGTGATTCAGGTAAACGATGCCCATTTCTGAGAAGTACTCTTTTTCTCAGGCGGAGTCAAGAGTTAGAGCTAAGAGTTCAGAAGGGAAATTTGCCAGAGAGGTGAATCACTTCTCACGCAGACAGGGAAAACCCCACAGCTGCCATGCTTAGAACTTCACAGGATGCCTCAGAATACACCATTTTAAATTGGGGAATTTGAGGAGTTCACTTCCTATCATTTGACTTGACATTGACAGCAACGGTCCACCTTTGCTGTTGGCCCCTGCCTCTCAAAGCCAACTCATACCCCTCTGTTGGCCATAAAATTGTACAGTGTCTCACAGAGAGACTATTACTCATCATCCCCCCCTGCCATTCACTTGGCACCCTGCGAAAAACCTATGTCCTCCAAAGGGCACTTTGCTGAAAAGAAGCCATCGCTGAGCTATCCCTGAATGGAAACTGTCTCATTAAGAAGGCTAGAAATAGAAGATGCAATATCCGCATCTAATTTTGTAACCCCTCCCTGGTAAGATGCATTGATTATCAATCCAGAGATGCTGGAAGCTCCCTTGGGAATGATGTGCAGGAGTGATAGGAGTCACTGTGGGGCTAAGCATTCTCCACAGACAGTTGCAATGCAGAAGATGCTTGTAGCTGGTTGCAAAAGAATCACACGAGAGAAGACCAGAAAACAAGACAATTGAATCCCCTAACCAAAGTGTACCAAAAATGTTGTCTTCGTATACAAAGTCAAGCACTAGATTTAGGCCAGTTTGTCTGTTACTTCAGGAGGGAAATAAAGCTAAGAGCTAGGATGTTTGGCTTTGAGCAGGGACAACTCTTACCATGGTTGCCAGGTCTGGCTGTTTTCCAGTGTCCTAGGAGGACCACGCTCTGGGCAGGAAGGCCAAAATGTGCACACTGGGAATTTTCCACAGCTGTAGCTCCTGCTCAGCCCATGAAGTCAGTGCTAGTGTTTGTGTTGACCTTGGCCAGGGCTCCCCTGGTTCTTTCATTTTCTCTTTTGACAGTGACACAAAAGGGTAAACACAGTATTGAGCAAACGGTGGGTAAAGAAGGCTTGAGGGTTTTCTGGTAGCTTGCTCAAGCTGGCTCATTTATGTTACCTGTACCAACTGTGTCTCTAAAATCCTCTTTCTGGAAGTCAAGTCATGATGTGCAATCACCTTCCATCCCCGAACCCAAATTAAAAATAAACAGGACACAGGGGCAGGCATTGATGCAGGCATTTATTTGTAAGTTGACTATGGTCCTTCAAAGCAGCACCACGGATTCAGCTTTCATGATAAGACCTAGACCATTTTTGCTCCTGCAAAATCACAGATGAAGACATCTGTGAGCAAGATAACCCAATGTCCCTACATGAGGATATAGGAAATCTAATTTTCCAACAATATACGTCCTCTAAACAACAAATTATATATATATATAATATATATATATATATATATATACACACACACACACACACGCACACACACTTCTTTTTCCTCCTGTTTTTCTTCTTCCTCCTCCTTTCTTTTTCTTCTCCCCTTTTCCTCCTTTCCTTCCCCATATCTATTGTCTTCTTTTTAAATTAAATGATGAAGTTTATATGGCCCATTGTTTCTGTTTTTGCCTTGAGTGCTAAGAAACCGGAGTCAAATTTCATGTTTAAACTATTTATCCACATGGGTGGAATATTTCTCACTTTGTCATAACTGACTTCCAATCTCTATTTTTTAATTCTTTATTTTCACACAGGCATGGTGGCACACACCTGTAATCCCAGCACTTAGGAGGCTGAGACAAGAAGATGGACCAGAGTTTGAGGCCAGGCTGGGCTACCTAGTGAATTCCAAGACAACCTGGGCTATGTGGCAAGACCCTGTATCAATAAGATAAAAAAGAAAAGAAAAGAAACGATTCTTCATTTTTACTGTATTGAAAACTATGACTGCTTGTGTCATTTTTAATAACCATGAAGAAGAAAATTATTTAATTAAAGTTGACTCTGGAGTTAAGCTCCAATCATGCTACTTAAAATAGAATTGAGCACCTCATGTCCCTGAGGGGTCGGTAACAGCTATTGTTCAGAAAGAATTGGCTCCAGGTGGGGTTTGGGTTCCTGATTTGAATGTTTTCTTGGAGCTGATTTGAACTGATAGGTGAGACCGAGGGACCGTCACTTCCTATGCTCCTTTGTTTGAAAAGAGCATGTTTTGCAGCACTGCCAGGGAGGCAGCCTGGTGCCCTGGCTCAAAACAATCTTCCCCACTCTCAGGAAAGCACTCCATGCACCTGCACACATCCAAGTTCTTATCTTTCAGCCAAGCTTTGTTACAAGTAACAGCCCTACAAAAATCTCAACAGAACAAAAGATCTCCATGCCCAGGGAATTAAAAAGAGATTCACTTATTAGAACAACGGCCAATGGTAAAGTAGCAGGACAGCTATAATATTTGGACTGAGCATAGAATTGGTTACAACAGGTGTGACTATGTATGGTTTGTTGTTGGGTACCATCAGATCTGACTCATAATGACCCCATGTGCTACAGAACAAAACACTACCCAACAATATGCCATGCACACAATCTTATGCTTGAGCCCAATGTTGCAGCCACTGTGTTTCTTCTCATTTTGAGTTGTGCCACATCAGCAAAAGGAGATCCTTGTAGCTTTACTCCATTCTCATCATTAAGGTTGGCTCTATTTTGAGGAGACAATTCTTCCCCAGTCATTCCCTGAATGCCTTCCAGCATGAGGGGCTCATTTTCTGGCACTATATTTGACAGTGCTTCTCTGCTACTCATAGGGTTTTCCATGACTAATTGTTTTGGGAGTGGGCTGCCAGGTTCTCTCCCTAGTCTGTTTTAGCCTGGAAGTTTAGCAGAAGCCTGCCCCATGGGTGGTCCTGCTATTATCTGAAATAGCATAGCTTTCAGTATCATGTTGTTTGTTGTTGTTAGGTGCCGTCCAGTCGATATCCGACTCATAGTGACCCTCTGTTCAACAGGGGAAACACTATTGTCAGTGCTTCTCTGCTGTTCATAGGGTTTTCAATGGCAGATTGATTTTTTGGGAGGGGGTTGCCAGGTCCTTCTCCCAATCCTACAGCACCTGGTGTTCCCAGGCTGTCTCCCGTCCAAGTACTAACCAGGCCCGACCCTGCTTAGCTTCCGAGATCTGACAGGATCAGATGCCACAGGGCTACCACTGCAGGCTTCAATATCATAGCAACCTGCAAATCTCCACAGAACAACAAGCTGACAGACACGTGGGAATGTATGGTTAATGGAGTGCACAAACATGGGTCAGGGTAACAAAATTGTCTTATAGCCCTGTTATTTGAAAAAGCAACCAACTGCTATTTATTCAATAGAATCCTCAGGTAATTAGAATCCTCTCTATCTTTCTTGTCCCTAAATGTAGCTTCTCAGATTTTAACATGAAGCCCTAAATTACAAGAAGTTACATTTATATCTGAGAGGTAACAAAATACCCAAATCCCAGGAATGTTCTTGGTTTACCCTGAGTTCTTATATAGCTGTCTGTACTTAAGATTATAATGATCATTGCAGTAATGAGCCTGTACAGTTTATAGTATCCTCAATTACACTAGTCAAAAGCATATTCTTTCAATCTAATTTTGCACAGGGGCACAAGCATGTGTCAACCAAGCTGTAACAGGTTTCTGTTTGGTTAAACCTGAAAGAGCCAATCTCTCAGCAGTCTCTGCTGTGAGCACCCTGGTAAAATGCTTCCTTACTTAATGCCTCTCTCTGATGCATTGAAAAGATCTCTTCCATATGTGACCCATAGGGTTCAAGTAAATTCCTTAAGGAAGGAATTGTGTCCTTCCAGGTGACAAAAAGTCACAGTGTTTGTCTGCTGTGTCTGGACGAAAATGGGCAAATACCTATGTGGGTTCCTCCATGCAACAGACACACGTGACTGGTTGGCCTTTGCACAGCACTCTGAGAGCCCCTATCAATCCAGGGTGCCTGGGAGACACAAGCAGTTCCAACGTCCTATGTTAATATCCACTGGGCACCTACTATGTGCCAGGCTGGGAAATCAACATGACGAAGGCACCATCATAACAGAACCCATGATCTAAAGCAGGAAAGTGCCATAATTGAGACTGAGTGCCGGGGTGTGGGAGGTCATGGGCAGGCCTGTTCTAGAGTCAGGGAGGCCTCTTGGAGGTGGAGGCACCCGACCAGGCCTTAGATGCACTACAGCAAACAGCAAAGGGTGAGACACGAAAGCTCTGGCTCAATCACGTCCCACCTCTATGCCTTCCTAGCTATGTGACCTCGGGCGAGATATTCAGCCTAAGCCTCCAGTTCCTGATCTATAAGATAACTACAATGTTCACCTCACAATGTTGCAAGAGGATGAACTTTTAGGATCCACAAGGCACTGAGCAGACTGCTAGACACAGAGTAAGAACGTGTTAAACGTCAGGGAGTCATGCATTTGACAAAGATTTCTTCCGCGCTCTGGGCTCTGGGATGGGTGCTTGGGATAGAATGGTGGGCAGAACAGACAAACATCCCTGCCTTCATGGAGCTTATATTTAAGTGGAGGAGCTGAGTGAACTTGAAACAAACAAGGAGTCAGTTCATGAGAAGCTGATGACTTCATGGAGGATCACAAAGCAGGAAAGCATAGGGAGAGTCAAAGGGTGCAGTGTCAGTAGGGGGCCAGGGAAGTTTGTACTCAACAGGTGTGGAGGGAGCAAGAAACTGGTGAAGGAGCAAACCATGCAGCCACCTGGAGTGGGGAGGGGTAGGAGCATGCCAAAGGGAAGAGCAAGTGCAAAGGGCCTGGGGGATGTGCCTGGCAATGTCAAGAAAGAGCATGGAGGCCAGCGTGGCTGGCACAGAGGGCGCAAAGGGGAGAATACTCTTAGATGGTGTGATAGGTCACAGGGACCCAGGCGGGCTTGTGGGTCATTGTAAAAGTGCTAGCTTTTGTCTGAGAGACACAAGGAGCCATTAGAGGACTTTGAGTAAAGAGTCACATGATCTGACTCGCTTTTTTTTCTTTTTCCTGTACTGGGAGTTGAATGCAAGGCCTTGCACGTGTTAGGGAAATGGTCCACCACACAGCTATACCCTTGGCCCCTTTTTTAATTTTTTATTTTGAGACAAGATCTCATTAAATTGCACAAGCTTCCTCTGGCCTTGAACTCATCATCCTTTTGCCCCAGCTTCCCAAGTCACTGGAATTACAGGCACGCATCATGGCACCTGGCTCTAACATACATCTTAAAAGAATCATCTTGGATCTGGGTGCAGTGGCACTCCCCACTAATCCCAGCAGCTTGGGAACCAGGAGGCAGGAGGATGGCAAGTTCCAGTCCAGAGGCAGTTTGAACAATTTAGCAAGACTCTGCCTCAAAATAAAAAGCAATAAAAAAGGGCTCAGGGTGCAGCTCAATAGTGGAGCATTTGCAAAATATACGCAAGGCCCTGGGTTCAGTATCCTACTACTGAAAAAACAAATCATCTTGGCTACTGTGGTCAAGAATAAACTACCGGAGTGGCACGCTGTAGTAGCAGACACCTATAACCACAGCACTCAGGAGGCTGAGGCAGGAGGATCACAAGACATAGCAAGACCCTGTTTCAAAAAACCAAAGGCTGGGGGTGTAGCTCAGGGTAGAGTGCTTGCCTGGCATGTGAAAGGCCTTGGGTTTGATCCCCAGCACTGCAGAGGGGAACAAAAGAGAGAGACCAGTCAGGAGGCCGGCACAATATTGCAGGGAAGAGATGAGGGTGGCTTGGGCAGGGGTTCTGGCAGCAAAGGTGGAAAGATAGGTATTTTGAAGAAAGACCTAACAGGATGTGCTAATTAATAAATTGGATAGGGAGTATGGTAGAAAGGTGGGCAAAGGGTGACTCCAAGATGTTTTACCTGGGCACCTGGAAGGGTGAAGTTGCCTGTAATGGAGTGAAGAAAATGGCAGATAGGTGAGGTGTGAGAAGATGTGGAGGTTGGTGCAGACGCCTCTCTAGCCAAGAGGAGAGAACTGCATGCTGGAAGCCAAGAGAAGACATTGCTTCAGGAGGGGAGGCAACAGTTAATTGCCAAATGCTGACCACGGGCCAACTAAGGTAGGGACTGAGGATCAGGGACTGGGTTTAGAAACACAGAGGTGACTGGGGACCCTGACACAAGTGCATTAGTACTGACTGACTCCTCAGGCAAGACACCAAGCATGAAAATTAAGGTTCTAGGATGCGAAGATGCTGGAAAGAAAAACAAGGTCTGAATTCCAGCTCCTGCTGCTGTCTTGGGAGTCAGAGCCACCAGCCACATGCGGTCTTGCAACACTAGAGGTGTTGAGACAAGAGTCTTCTCGCTCCTGACACCAGGAAGTCCATTTGAGTGAAAACAGAGAGCTGTTAGGAGTTCAACAGGAATGTGAGTTGCCAGACAATTCCACTGGCTCCCAGATTGCTTAATGAAAACAAACCACAAACGTCTAAAGCAGTTCAGACACAAAGCAGAGCCCTATCAGAAAGGAAGTGCCAGGGGCTCTGTGAGTGCATTGGAGACGTAATCCCTACCACCTCCAAAAAACAATGGAAATGATCATGGAAGAAGCTCTCAGGCAGGGACTCAGCCTCACAATGATATCAAAAAATCTTTACTTCTTGACTGGCTGATTCTGCTTTCTTAAGTGTTATCTCATTTAATACTTACAACACTCTGTAATATAATAGGTCCGAATATTACGGGCATTTAGAAACTGCTTTTGCTAAAAGAAAGCATCAATTCCTTTCTTGGGCCCCCAAGGTAACTAGAAATGAAAGTGGCCTAATTCCATTTTGTCCTTCTCTGGCTGTATTTTGCCACTTTATTTTCAGTATTGAGGGGCTGAACCCGGAGTCTTGTTCATACTTTGCAAGAGTTCTACCACTGAGCCGCACCCACAGCTCATTAAAAAATATTTTGTTTTTTTATCTTGAAACAGGGTCTCACTAAGTTACACTGGCTACCTCTGGCCTTGAACTTGCAATCCTCCTGCCTCTGCCTCCCAAGTTGCTGGTATGGCAAGCATGTACCCCTATACCTGGCTCTGTGTTGTCTCTCCCTGCTTCCTCTTAGGTTATGTTCTCCTCCAGTCACTTTGGATTTCAGGAAGAACAGTACTGATGGATACATATCTCCATGATGGGGGGCTGAAACTATCCCCAAGCAATGGTGTGCCTCAAGGGACAGATCACCCCAAAATGAGGATAATTATATGTGATGGCAAGCCTGCACCCTGGAACAAGAGTACTCATCTTGTGGGAACCAGATAGCTCCCCTCCATGGATGGCAGCAATAACAACTTCTGGAGACCAACTTGCAGAGCTAGAACTGAGATGATGATCAATCAGATCACACTCGAACCCAGGCTGCTTAGTTATGCAGACCTCTTGCTCCCCTTGCCTTAATTCTTCCTCTACTTAAACCTAAGGCTCATGTCACTACCCCTAAGGTGGACTTGGGATCACTAGGCCCCTTCCCCCTTCCTCTTCCCAATGTGCACATTGATTAAATATCCTTTCTCTGCTTCCAATTCCTTGTCTTTCTAATTGGTGTATTTAGGACGGGGCGCTGAGCTTAGTCTCTTGGGACTCTGGGAGCTGGGGCTTTGCCCTAAAACTTGGGTAACACTAATAGAGGACATGCTGACAGCTAAAGCATGTAGTCAGAATAAATTCTGGTTGATGTGGCTAACACAGAGGAGGAGAACACGTCATCCAACTCAGTTAAAACTAGAGATAGTGGTAAAGAAGAGGAGCAAGAGGCTATTGAATGACACTGCTGTCAAGTGGTGTTGTGGCCAGGCACATTGCCAGGTGGTTTGTGCGTATTGTCTGTAATTCTCACTGTGAGGCTCCAAGGTACAATTGTCCATTTGACACAGGATGAAACGAGGCTCAAAGAGCCAAAATATCTTGTTCTAGACCAGCGGGCTGCAATATGTCTATACAATTGAATATCTGAAAAAGACACAGTAAGGCAGTCAAAGTCGAAGCCCTAAGCTTATGCAATTAGTATGGCCAAATACATACACAGCAAGGCACAATAAACAGATTTTGGAGTTGGACAAACTTGCATTTGAATCCCAGACTTACGATTTCCTCCTCGTTAAACTCTGGGCAAATCATTTAACTTTTTTGAACTTCAATTTCCTCATCCATAAAATGAGGTAACTATAATTACTTTAGGGGTATTGTAAATTTTAAATAAAATAAGATAACCCGCTTAACTGTACATACTCAAACACTACCTTCCTTTTCTTTTCTTTTTAAATTGTTTTATTTATTTGTTTATTCACTTTACAGTGCTGGGAATTGAACCTAGGGCCTTGTACATACTAGGCAAGCACTGTACCACTGAACCACATCCTCAGCTCCTATTTTCCTTTTCTTAACCCGTTAGTTAAGGCACTAAGAGACACCAAGAATTATGCAAACTGCTACCATTTCTATGCTTTGTTTCAATGATTCTCAAAGTGTTGTCCCCTGGTCAGCAGCTTTACTTAGTGCATCAGAAACTCTGGGGTAGGGCCCAGCCATGCATGCGTGTGTGCATGTGTGTGTGCATACGTGTGTGCGTACGTGTGTGTGTATGTATGTGTGTTTCCAGAAGTCCTACAGGTAACTAGCCGTGGGCCCAGGTTGGAGAACCCCTGCTCTGCCACCCACTGCTCCCTTTCAGTTGTCCTCATCTCTGCAACCTGTCAGGGGAGGAAACTTGAGCAGCCAGGTAGAATGGCAAGATCACAAAGTCATTCATTGCAGACACCATTCAAATGCACATCTAAGGCAGAGTAATGCTTCTGCTGGGAAGAAGAAACATCAATAGAACACAAACTTTTATCATTTTACTGGTGGAAGCATTGGACTCTGTGCATCTGTGATCCTTAGTGATAGAATTTAGAGATTTCTCTGTTTATATGTGGTTGTTGTTGTTGTTGCTGTTGTTTTGAACAAAAAGAAAAATTTATTTCTCACAGTTCTGGAGGTTGGGAAGTCCAAAATCCAGGCAGCAGCAGATTCTGCGTCCAGTAAGGACTTCTGCTCTGCTTCCAATATGGCAGCCTGTTGCTCTGTCTTCATGTGGTGGCAAGGATAAGTGCTGTGCCCTCACATGGTGCAAAGACAATTCCCTTTATAAGAGTACTAATCCTATCCAGAGGGTAAATCCCTCATGGCCTAACCATCTCATTAAGGCTCAACTTCTTAAACTATTGCATTGGATACTTTCAACATAAATTTTGGAACAAAAATTCAAACTAAGAAAGATGGTTTAAGAAGTAAAGATCAATTTGGTTTGAGGCCGCCACAGCAATGCTGATTAATGCAATATTTGTTCATATGGCTTTCCCAATCTGAATCTATGCTTTGATGATAAATATTCAGTATACTTTCTGTTCATTCACTATAAGGAAAAATATACCAGCATTTATAAATACATGTTAAATAACCCTGAAAAAATAGCCATGTTCCAAGTAAGTAGCCATACACAGTATCAAGGAAACTCTTTGTGGAAGCCCTATAAGGGCCAAGGGAAGTTGCAAGTAACAGCTTTGTGGATAGAAAGGGATGCTTTTGGACCTTTGTCACACGGGCCTGTCTTAGCACCGTGCGTATAAGAGGCAAAGTGTAGGACAGGTTAGAGGTAGAAAGAAAATACTTTTAAAAATATAATAACAACAAGTGAATCACAAATACTATCTTGGAGAGTGATGTGCTGGTAACCTGGCTTTGGGGGAAGAGTATGCCTGATTTGTAGCATTTGCTGATTTCCACAGTGAAATGCTTTCCCTGTGGCTTAACAACCTGCTTGCAAAATTCCTGAATATTTAACAATCTAGGGGCATGGAGCAGTATGAGTTGCCCCTGGATATCACTGTGAATCTAGTACTGGTGGGTTCAATTTTCACTTGTAAGTGGCACAGTATTTTATTTATAGTGCTTGTCAATATCTTTGGAATGTATGATGATCTTGTGGTGAATAATCACACTGAAGGCGATTTTAGGAACTCTGTCCAACTCTCAAGAAGCTAAATTTTATTTATATATTTATATATTTATTTATTTATTTCTGTGGTATAGTAAATCTTGGGTATGGTTGAACCCAGGGCTTCATGCATGCTAGACAAGTGCTCCACTCCCAAACTGCATCCCCAGTATTTTTTTTTTTTTATGTTTTTTTATTCAGAGACAGAGTCTTGCTAAATTGCACAGGCTGCCTCTGGTCTCAAACTCATGATTCTCCTGCTTTTATCTTCCTAGTGTTTAGGATTATAGGCATGCGCTACCAAGCCTGGCTAGGAGACTAAATTTATATGTTGAGTTCTTTCTTTCTTTTTTCTTTTTCTTTCTTTCTTTTTTTTTTTTTTTTGCAGTATTAGAGATTGAAACCAACATTTTGCACATGCTAACCAACTGCTCTATCCCAGAGCTATATCTCCAGTCCCAAATTCTTTCAGTAGAAATACCATAATTCTGTGAGCTCAAATCTCATATCATGCCACCTTTTTTGACTGGCATGTATGACAACAGAATTACCAAAATTACACTGAATCATTGCATTGAATTGAGTAGAATGTTGTTGATAATATAAAATAAACTTATCTTTCATTAATAATTTCTTCCAAAATAATTATTTCTATAATAGACATAAGTACATATTGACTTTAGATACATTTATACAAAAATAAATAAATAAATAAATAATTTTTAGCTGGACACAACAGTGCACACCTGTGATCCCAGTGACTCCAGAGACAGAGGCAGGAGGATCTCCAATTTGAGACCAAAAGCAGCCCATGTAACTTAGGGAGACCCTAACTCAAGATAAAAAATGAAAAAGAGCTGGGGGTGCAGCTCAGTGGTAGAGCACTTGCCTAGCTTGTGCAAAGCCTGGGGTTGAGCTGCCTAGTAACACAATAAATAAATAAATAGTTGTTAGCATCATTTTACATGGCTAAATATTCAGTAGATTATATTTGTAGTGGTATTTCTACTTATTGCTGAAAAGAATATTTTTTATTGCTTTGTTAGCCTAAAATAACTTAGATGAATTGTAGTATTTTGAAATTAAGTATTTATCCTGTTTAAACACAGGAGAGAAGATTTTTAAGAAGAAAATCATGGTTTTACTTTTGTCTCTGGCCTCAGGACAGAATATTATCACATCAAATTCTTTTGTTTTCCCCACTTCAAATTATCTCAGGATTCTTGTTACTTCATAGATTAAGCAGAGGGTCAAATTAAGTACCAAGTGCTTTACCAATGTAAATTCTAATCATAAAGCTTACCTATTTACCAAATTTATTTTGGATTTGTTTGTAGTGTAGTATTTTATGTCAATTTTATGACAATTTTTATGTCAATTTTATTTATATTTTCTGTTGAGAAAATATGGCACTAGAAATGTAAGGATCTCATCTTTATTTGCATCTCTTTTTTTCTTTTTTATTAGCATATGTTAGTTAAAAAGTGAGGGGTAGAAAGTAAAGGCTTTCCTAGTGACATTTCCATATGTACGTATAATGTACTTTCATCATGTTTGCTCCCTCTATTGCTCTTTTTTAATCCTCACTATCCTCTCCCTCTTTTCCACTTCCCTAGTAGTCCCCCTTTTACTTTCATGTCCTTCTTCCAGCCCAGGTTCCATATATGAAAGAAAACATGCGATTCTTGTCTTTGTAAGACTCACTTATTTTACTTAACGTGATGATTTCCAGTTCCATCCATTTCCCTGCACATGACATAATTTCATTATTCTTTATGGATAAATAAAATCTATATATATATATGTATATCACATTTTCTTTACCCATTCATCCCTTGATGGGCACCTGGGCTGATTTCGTAACTTGGCTATTATAAACAGTGCCACAATAACCATGGGTGTGCAGGTATTTTTATAGTAAGCTCACTTAGATTCTTTTCGGCATATACCAAGAAGTGGTACAGCTGGATCATATGAAAGTTTTATTTTTAACTTTTTGGAGAATTTCCATACTAATTTCTAAGTGACTGGACTAATTTACATTCCCACCAGCAGAGTGTAAGTTTTCTTTTTCCACTCCATCCTCGACAACATTGGTTGTTTTTTATTTTCTTCATGATAACCATTATAACTGGAATGAGGTGGAATCTCAATAGCCTTTTGATTTGCATTTCCCTGATGGTTAAATACATTGAACATTTTTTCATGTATTTATTAGCCACTTGTACTTCTTCATTTGAAAATTGTCTGTTTAGTTCATTGCTCATTTATTGATCGGATTATTTGCTCTTTTATTGTTCAATTTTCAGTTCCCTATACATTCTGGATATTAATTCCCTATTAAATGAATAGTTGGCAAAGATTTTCTCCCATTCTATAAGCTATCTTCACTCTGTTAATTGCTAATTTTGTAGTGCAGACACTTTTTAATATAATGGTATCCCATTTGCCAATTCTTGCTCTCATTTCTTATTCAAAAAGTCATTGCCTCTGCCTATAACTTGAAGTGTTTCCCCTATGTTTTCCTCTAGTAATTGCAAAGGTTCAGGTCTTATATTAAGGTCTTTGATTCATTTTTAGATGATTTCTGCGTAGAATAAGAGACAATGATCTAGTTTCAGTCTTCTATATATGGGTATCCAGTTTCCTCAGCACCACTTTTTAAAGAGACTGTCTTTTTTCCAATGTATGTTTTGGCACCTTTGTCAAGAATCAGTTGGTTATAGCTTTATGGGCTTATTTCTGGATCTCCTACTCTATTCCATTGGCCTACATGTCTATTTTTTTGCCAGTACCATGTTGTTTTTGTTACTATGGTTCTGTAGTATAATTTGAAATCAGGTATTGTGACACTTCCAGCATTACTTTTTAAAAATTATTTGTTTGTTTGTTTGTTTGCCTAATGGAGTCTTTTGTATTTCCGTGTGAATTTCAGGTTTTTTCCTATTTATGTGAAGAATGTCATTGGAATTCTGATGGGGATTGCATTGAATCTGTAGATTGCTTTTGGGAATTTAAACAATATTAATTCTGCCAATCCATCAACATGGAAGATCTTTCCATTTTCGAGTATCTTCGAGTATTGCTTCCTTCTCACTTTATAGTTTTCATTGGAGAAGTCTTTAACATCTTTTGGTTAACAATTGGGTGTGTTTTATATGTTTTGTGGGATTTTAAAAAGTCTGTTGTGAGTGGGTTTGTTTTCCTGACTTCTTTTTCAGACAGTTCATTGTTGGTGTACAGAAAGCCTACTGATTTTTATACCCTGATAATCTCATAATCATCTCAATGGATGCAGACAAGGCCTTTGACAAAATCTAACATCCCTTCATGACAAAATCCCTGAGGAAACTAGGAGCAGAAGACTCATACCTCAATATAATAAAGGCAATATATGACAGACCTATAACCAACATTATACTAA
>VMDO01006790.1:67393-97032 GCA_007922755.1 Pedetes capensis
TTTTTTTTTTTTTTTTCCCCTGAGACAGGGTTTTGCTATTGTTGCTCAAGCTGATCTGGAATTCCTCGGCTGAAGTGGTGAGTTTGTACCACCATGCCTGGTTTCCTCTGTCATTCTTAAGAGTTCTTTCTTAGCTATTTATCACCTCCTGCCCCCGTGCTTCTTTTCTTAGAATGGGTTCTATGGCATAGACTCCATTGTTAATGCTAATGCAAATAGGGTTCTAGAAAGACATCCCATTAGCTTCTCAAACTTGTTTGCGCCCAAGGTTGAATTCAAGATGAGGTCACTACTTGAGCCACAATTGTTACACACTGGTGGTAGCTGTTAGTCCTTGGAGGGGCCTCCAGAATCTAAAAATAAGGGCCACTTCTCAGAGGGAAACTAGTACCAATCAATACTAAATATATAAGATTCGTCATCTGTAACAGTGATCTAGATAAAGGAGGAAAATGGAAAGGTGTGAAAACTAACCTTTCCTGGGGACCAGCATCTTTCTAGCTACTTTCTATATGTTAGCTCTGAGAGCTTGCACACCCTATGGAGGTAAGCCCAATTTCCTCCATTTTACAGGTGAAGAAACTGAGATACCACGAAGCTCAGATTTTGATCCCAGGCCTTTTTGGTAACCACAGATCTATTTTCTGTCCTTGTACGTTTGCCATTTCCAGAATGTCAAATAAATGGACTCACACAACTGCAGCTTTTTGAAATTGGCTTCTTTCACTTGGCAGAAGGCATTTGAAACTCATCCATGTTTTATTACTATTGTTTTGTTTTGTTGTTTTTGTTTTTTGATTCAGGGTCTCACTATATAGTCCAGGCTGGTTTCAAACTCATGATCTTTCTTCCTCAGCCTCCCAGGGGCCAGGGCTACAGGCATGCATCACCACACCTAGGGTTTTATCCATGATTTTGTGTGAATAAATTCAAACAACAGTTGGGCATGGTGCCACTCATCTGTAATCTCAGCATTTGGGAGGCTGAGGCAGGAAGATCATGAGTCCAAGGCCAACCTGGGCTATATAGAGAGTTCAATGGCAGCCTGGGCTACACAATGAGACCCTGTATCAAAAATAAAGCAAAACAGAACAAACAAAATATTGAAACAAGAAATATTTATAGAGTCCCTACTAAGCGCCAAGTGCAGTGCTGGGCTTCGGAGATACTAGGGAGAGAAAAGCAGACATGGTTCATGTCTTTGTGGATCTCATGGACTGACAAGAAAGTCCAACCAACCACAAACAATCACAGAAAGAAATTGGGCCCCCGAGGAGAAGCACATAGTGCTAGGAAGCTTACATCATAAGGGACCTGGTCATGGAGGTCAGGAAGGGTACTAGAGGAAATGATGACTGAACTGAGAGCTGAAAGATTAAGAGTGGAAGAAAGGACGGAAGAGAGGGGAGAAAGGGACTTCTAGGCATGTGGCATTTTACATGCAAACATTCTATGCAGAATGTATGAAGAACTAAATGCAGATGGGTGTGCCTGAAGGCAGTGAGTCAGGAAAGGAGAGAGGCTCACAAGGCTGGGGTGCTGACAGGGCAAGGAGCTCATGGGTCATGCAAGGTTGCATGGGCCAAGTAAGGGGCTTCTCTTTACCTTAAAAGCAAAGATTGA
The DNA here is from genome assembly GCA_007922755.1 of Pedetes capensis. NCBI lineage: Eukaryota > Metazoa > Chordata > Mammalia > Rodentia > Pedetidae > Pedetes > Pedetes capensis. The sequence goes on from VMDO01006790.1 coordinate 69,017, forward strand.
AAGTTGACTCTACTTCTTTATTCACTTGATGTATGTGGGACATAAATATATACTCAATAAGATACTTGTATGTTGAAAACACTCTTACATATTGCATTGGAACTATTTGTTGTTGTTACTATGTATCATCAAGTCAGATCTGACTCATAGCAACCCTTTGTACTACAGAACAAAACACTATCCAACATGGTGCCATGTCACCATCTTTATATGTTTGAGCCCAATGTTGCAGGTACTGTGTTTCTTCTCATTTTGAGTCATGCCACATTAGCAAAAGGAGGACCCATGGGCTTTACTCCATTCCCATCATTAAGGTCACGTTGAAGAGGCAACCCTTCCCCAGTTTTTTCCTGAATGCCTTCCAGTGTAGGAGGCTCATTTTCTGGCATTATATTTGACAGTGCTTCTCTGCTATTCATAGGGTTTTCAATGACTAACGTTTTGGGTTTGGGCTGCCAGGTCATACTCCCTAGTCTGTCTTAGTCTGGAAGCTCAGCTGAAATCTGTCCACCATGGATGGCCCTCATGGTATCTAAAAACTGGTGGCATAGCTTTAAGCATCACAGCAATATGCCAGCCTCACAGCACAACAAGCTGACAGACATGGGGGAATAGGAGTATAAACTGATCCAACTTCTATGTAAAACAATTTTACCACATCTTTCAAAATTACAAATGTGTACACTTTTTCACTCAGCAATTCCTTTTATAGGAACTTATCCTACGGACATTTGTCCACATATGAAATAACATTTGTATTAGTCACTACCGTATTGCTTATAGTAACAGAAGAATGTAAGTAAATCAGATTTTCTACAATAGGAGATTACTGAAAAATCTGTGATATCTCCCTGCAGAGGACTAATATGAATCCTAAAAAAAAAGAATGATGGAAATTTTTATGAGTTGTTTTGAAAACAACTTTAAGATATTTTTGTTAAGTTAAAAAAATCAAGGTGCAGAACAGAGTTTATAATTGACTACCATTTGCGTGGGTAACAAAGGAACAAGAAAAATTATGTGCAGTTGTTTTGTTTTTTTTTTTTTGCATATAGCACATTTCTGAAAGGTGACATGAGGAACTGAGTCTGTTGCTTCCCTCTGCAGTGGGTAATCAGGCAGTTGGGAACTGGGTTGGAAGGAGATTTATTTTTATTGAATTTTAAACCATGAAAATGTCTTACCTAGTCTATGACTAAATAAATTTTCATAAAAATATTTCCTGGTTAAACAAATTAATGAATTACAAAATTAATTTATTTGAAAAATGACTTCTAAGCAGGACTCCCCTCTGCTAGAGAAAAAGGATTTAGTGAGTCTGGCTCCTCTTCTTCTCTCTGGTTCCTAACATAGCCTTCAAAGAGTCCCCCACCTACAGAAAAGCCCTTGGAGAGAGAGGTTGGACAAAAAGGTTTGTCTTGATCAATTGGTACCCTTTCCCAAGAAAAAACTTCAGAGTCTCTCCCTCTCTCTCTGTGTCTCTGTCTTATTTATTTATTTATTTGCTTATTTATTTATATTTTATCTATTTTTGTTTCTGGGGCTGGGACTTAGCTCAATTGGTAGAGCGCCGCTCTGCAGTCTCCAAGGTCCCGAGTTTGATTCCCAGCACCGCAAAATTGGGAGAAGGAACTGGCAACCCACTCCCAAGGCAATCCCGAAACAATCTGCCACTGAAAACCCTATGAGGGTCGCTATGAGTCGGACACGACTCGACGGCACCTAACAACAACAACAACAACATTTTTGTTTCTGAAAACAAGTTTTATTTTATTTAAATAAGGGTTTAAATACATTCTTGCTGCTGTTAGGTGCCATAGTGTCAGGTCTGACTCATAGCGACCCTACGTACAACAGAACAAAACACTCTCCGATTCTGTGCCAGGCACACGATCTTTTTTTTTGTTTAAGCCCATTGTTGCAGTCACTGTGTCAGTCCATCTAGCTGAGTGTCTTCCTTTTTTCTGTTGACCTGCCACTCTCCCAAACATGATGTCCTTCTCCAGGGATTGGTCCCTCCTCACAACATGTCCATTGTGTAACATTAAAACTGGAAGGGAAAAGAAAACCAAAAACCAAATTGTTACTTCACATGGCATTGAGCAGCTGTTGCTAGTCAGTTGCAAGTTCTATTGCTAGCTACATTGACTGGTAACATCAGTTTGGTATTTATTCCTTCATCAAAAGTTTTACTGGTATTAGGCTGGCCTCCCATTGTTTGGAGACCCCTTGATGTGCCTGGTCAAAAAGACCTTTGTGAGTTAAATGTCTTTTCACCACACTAGAGGAAAGGTGGCCTCTCTGAGTTCTGCACGTCTGGTCAGGTTAGATGGACACCAGGGCTCTTTCCACTACTAAGGGCTCCCGTTAGTGGTACAACTGCTATTGCTGTCTGACTCTACCCTCTCCTGATTTATATAGGTTGTTCAAGTGATAGCATTCTCTTAGGGCAGGGCACTCTGCAGAGGGAGAGCCGAGTTGCTTCTGGCCAGACATAGTTGCCTGTGATCTTGGCGCTCTGCGCTTGGCTGAAACATCACGTTATTGTTTAGCTTCATGCTGGACACTACCAGGCACCTTCTGCTGGACCCCTCCTTACATGTGGGACTTCAAGACTAGACAGCATGGTCCTTTTCAGTTTATTGCATGAAGGAGTTACACTCGTCCAAGTTAAAAGTGGACCCCAAAAGCTTACATTATGCAAGCTGTGAGGTTTTTAAAGTTGTGACAAGGGACAGAAGGGAAACTCTACTCATTGCAACGAAATTCTCACTTAAGCTTCAGTGAGCCACAAGCACTTAAAACCTATGAAACTTCAGCTGATCGTCCTTAGCCAGTCCAATCTCTACCAGGAACTGGCATATGTTCTTTCGCTGGTCACCCTGTAACTGAATTAGTTCTTCATATTCTGGATGCTCAACAGCAGTTCCAGTTTCTTCTTAAATGCCTTCACTAGTTTCTTGTTATTATAATCATCAGTGATCCCTTGGACAATAATAAGGCCTTCCTGCCATTTCTCTGGCGAATTCCTATATGGATATAATCCTGAGTGCCAGCAGGAAGCAGGTCATCACCCTTACCTGCATCAGCAAAGGGATCAAAAGAGTGGAGTTTCTGAATAGTGGACATACCATATGAGTCCTTTCTCTTGGTGGAAACAGCCTATGGAAGGTAGCTGTAGAAGGTGGGCAGGGGAGTATGGAGGATCTGAAAGTGAGGGGACTCAGGGTGGGGGGAGGCTGCTGAGTGCTCAGCTGTGGCTCAGTGACTGGGATCATTTATTTATTTTTTAAGACAAGGGCTCACTATGTAGCTCAGGCTGGCTTGGAACTTGCAATCCTCTTACCCTCACCTCCCAAATGCTGAGATGACAGGTATGGGCCACCATGGTCCACAAAGGGCCTCTCTCTTTAAACCTGAATCCAGGCTTATCTCAGGACCCCATGGAAACACTTTTGAGGAACTTGCCAAATTTGTTTAATAAGAGTCCTTGCAGAAAAGTCTCTAAACACTTGCCATGGGTCTCTATGTGGTCACTGGCCCCCACAGATGCAGTCACCTCTCCACAGGGAAACTTTCCTGTATAGAAAGAATCATCCAAAAGTATTTGCAGGATCAGGAAAAGTAGGGCAAGCAGGGAAGGCAGGAACAGCCTGAGCTCTTCATCTGGTCTCTTTGAATTCCAATTAAATTCCAGTAGAAAGGGCAGTTGACAGCACGGACCATGGTTTCATCACCCCGGTCTGATAAGGAGGATAAAGAGAGGTGGACGTGCTCCCTTCCAAAAGGAGTTTCCTGTTCCTCCAGGTGGGAGGCCATTCTGGCTGCTCACGAAGCAAAGTAGCTGGGAGCTCTGCCCTGGCGTCCCTCTGGCAGGTCCTAAGCCATCAACCAGGCAAGCGGGACCCAGAGGGACCAAACAAAGAAAGAAGCAGCAGAAACTGTCACTGGGGAGATGCAGGGAGTGGGTCCAAGAAGGGAGCCAGGAGTGGCCACAGTGTGGGTCAGGAGGGCAGCAGCAACACTTTGCCAGCTGCAGCAAGATGGCAGGCCCTCGCTGGTGACAGCAGACACCTGGGTTCATTTGTATTCAGCATATGCAAGATTTTATACCCAACACAAAAATGATAGTAGAGAATATAGACTAAGTTTTATTAAAAGAAAGTGCAAGGTTAATGGGTTTCTAGAGCCTTCAAAGGAATGAGCTCAGATGTGGACATTTCAAAAGGGTAGGAATCCTGGCAGCTACCAATCTTGATATGGGAGGAGAATCCACTGAACAATGTCCCATTCAGTCACTGAGGGTGGTATTCAACTCACACAGTCTATCATCCCTCTAGGCTGAGGCAGGAGTGATTTTTATCCTCTTCTTCCTTGCAGCCATGCTATTTGCAAGGATATTACCTATCAGAGAAGCACTGACTGCCCAATCATGGCCATTGTCTCAGAGGAAACTTGCACTGATCTCAGGTAGCTGGGAAGCAAATGGCTGAGAAGTAGATGGCTGGAAAGTAGATGACTGCAGAGGCCTCTTTATTCCCTTTGTTCCTGCCTACTACCCTCTATCAGAAACAAATGAGAACAAGGCAAGGAACTGTAACTTTGGCCTGCCGTCCCTCTGTGTGCTATAATGTGATCATTTCTATAACTGAATGGAGAAAGTATTACTGCCCCTTCCTTCATCCCATTCTACCGATGAGGAAACTGAGGCTTAGAAAAGTATACTCACTCATGTAGATACTCACAGCTCACAAGTGCCAAGGTCAGAGTATGAGCCCATGTCTTCTGATTCCAAGGCCCTTTCTCTTGCTTTGGGGGTAACTGGGACATAATCAGAAGTACTCACTTTTTTCTTTCAGTGTTGGGGATTGAACCCAAGGCTTTGGCAAGTGTTCTAAGATTGAGTGATACCCCTAGCTTGGAAGTACTTCCTCTTGAGTTAGTGATAAACACTGAGTGTGGGGCATGCGCACCTACTGGTCTGGCCCGGATGTTTGGACAGGCAGCTCCACCACACACACAGACTAAACACAATTCACTCAGGACCCTCGGGTGAAGGGTATGGACTCCTGTGGCCTTTGGGAATGCTAGTGGAGAAGGGAGAAAGGAAAAGCCTCGGGTGCTTTTTCCTTGCGGGGACAAACACAGCTCTTTATTTCTCTGCCCTTGTCAGGGTGGAGAGAAAACCCAAAGCATACAGCTTTAAGTGCTAGCAGCTCTTATACTGCCTCAAGGGCAGATGCCCTTGAGTGTTGGTGGTCTTGATGGTCACGAGGAGAGAGTTCTTGCTTCATTGGTCAGACGAAGAGAGAATTCTTGTCTAGTTGGTGGTCCTCAACAGAGACAGGGCTATTTCCTTACTGATGGCCTGGGGGGGGGGGAGAGAGAGAGAGAGAGAGAGAGAGAGAGAGAGAGAGAGAGAGATCTTGCTTAGTCAGTGATCTGGGTGAGAGAGCAAGCTATTTCATTACCAGTGGTCCAGGTGAGAGACAGATCTTTCCTTGTCAGTGGTCCAGGCAAGAGAGAGTTCTTTTCTTGCCAAAGGTCCGGGTGAGAGAGAGAGCTGTTTCCTTACTGATGGTCTGGGAGAGAAAGAGGGAGAGAGAGAGGGAGAGAGAGAGAGCGAGAGCGAGAGCGAGAGAGAGAGCCGCTGCTCACCCATGAAATGGCCTGAGCCAATCAGCTTTGAGTCCAATTGTCCAATCAGGTTCGGGGGATTTGTGAAGGGTTTTGTACAAATGTCCAATCAAGTTACTTTCATTTTCCCTAGATTTCTAATTTACAAACCAGATCCTAAAAAGCCGTTTCCCAGTTTTAGGGGTTTTTGCCAATTTCCTCCCAATTTCTTCCTACAATTGAGCTTTTAGAGTCTCTGCTATTTTTTCCTTTTAAATATTGCATCCCCATATACTGTTGGCATCTGCAAATTATTTCCATTCCCAAATTATTATTCTTTCCTTCTTACCTTGGGTTCATCCATATTATCTGGATAGGAAAGTTCAAGTCTTTTCACCAGTTGATAAGACCAGAAGAAACACCCAGGTTCTCCCTGTCTGCAGGAAGGATCAGGCTTCTCAGTCACTTCCACCTTGCCAGATGCCAGAAGCCTTCTACAGGAACATGATGGAGAATCAAGACCAACATATTTTCTTTGCTGGAGCTTTCCGTAAAATGTGCTTTTCACCTCAACTGAAGACAAAACTGTGGTAAATAACTTTCTATTAGCAGTTTGGACTTGGGTTAAACATGAGAAACAACTTTCTGTAGAGTCATGAGTGTGGAATCATAAAACAGATGACGAAGGAAGGGCCAGCCCACCATGAAGTGGTTGGCAACGTGCCACACATGCAGCATAGACTCAGTGGGTCAAAGCTGATCTGATTTCTTGATCTTCTCTAACCACCTCCTGTCAGCACTCTGCTATCTCATCTGAATCTCCAAGCTGTCTCACATTTATTGATGCCTGGCTGACCCCTCCAACTCAATTGCCTTTCTCTCCCTCTATCTGCCTCAATTCTATCTGCCCTTCAAAGCATAGCTCAAGTTCCTGGGTCTGCTTGATGCTTTCTCTGACCACTCCAGGGATGGTCATCCAGGAAGAAGATTGCTGGCTCCTGTGTTGCCAGGTAGGAGTGTTGTTTAGAGAGAAGGGAAAGGACACTGAGCAGCAGTAGCAGCAGTGGTCTCAGCTGTCCACTCTGCCATAAGCCTGCCACCCCAGCCACATGACACCTGTCGACTCTGTTACCAGTCTGCCACATAAACCATCTGATCTGCTATTTGCATTCTAGTTGGCTCTTCTGCCAAGAGGATCCTGTGAGATCACAAATACATATATGTCAAATTAGGAAGTTGGTACCCTGGGGCAGGCCATTTTGATGTTGGTTTGTGGCATAGCCAGTTTCCATTGTGTCCAATCATCACTGACACAGCCACATGTTATCATTTGAAAGATGTTTCCATATATAAGATTTCATTTCATCCTCACAACAACTCCACAAAACCCATTTTATAGATGAGAAAACTGAGACTCAAGGCAGGGCAAGTGGTTCTCTTCAGCTCACATGGCTTGAAGGCAGTGGGACTAATATTAGGCCAGCCTCTACAGGCTATGGGTCCGGGTACTTTTCATCACCATGCATGATATAAATGACACCTGTCCCAAATCCCATCCCCAGCTCTAAACTACTGAGGTATACAAAGTAGACATGACCCAAGTTGTGGACTGACAGATGCCCAGCAGTCAGTGTTGGTCCTAGATAAAATTCAGCCTGATCATAATGTAGAAATACTCCCTTGGATTCATGTCTTGGTCTTGTTTGTGTACTCCCTTGTCCATATACCCTATACAGGAGTATTTGGGTCACCTCCACTACTTCCTGCAGTTCACACCAAGATGAGAACCCCAGGCTCAGGTTTACCCCTGTTTTCTGGTCTTGCCAGCATGTGACTTTTGGCTTTCCTTGGTACACTTTGGCTTGGCCTCACTTTCTGATACTAGAAAACAGAAGTGGATTATAATGGGTCTTTAGGTAAAATAAGTAATGTTTTTAAAGTGCTTAGAACAGTAGCTGGTACATTTGTGGTGGTTGTTAGGTGCCATGGAATCAGATCTGACTCTTAGCAACCCTATGTACAACAGAATGAAATGCTCCTCAACACTGTACCATGCCCAGCACTATTGTCAGTGCTTCTCGGCTATTCACAAATTTTCAGTGGCAGATTGTTTTGGGAGTGGATTGCCAGGTCCTTCTCCCTAGCTTGCGGTACCTGGTATTTCCAGGTGGTCTCCCATCCAAGGACTAACCAGGCCAACCCTGCTTAGCTTCCAAGATCAGGCAGGATCAGATGACAGGGTGCTATGGCTGCAGACAACTGGTGCATAGAATAAGCATAATATAAATGTTGCTGTTATTATCCTCAGCATCACCACTTACTATCTGCTTAGTATAGAAGATCCCAGAGCTGAGAGTCATAGTACACAACTGTAATCCCAGAGACTCAGAAGGTGGAAGCAGGAAGATCGCAAGTTTGAGGCCAGAGGCAGCCCACATAACTTAGCGAAACACTGACTCATGATAAAAAATGAAAAAGGGTCTGGGAATGTAGTTCAGTGGTGCAGTGCTCCTAAGTATGTGTGAAGCCCTGGATGCATGCCACCAGTACTGCAAAAACAAACAAACAAACAAACATCCCAGACATGTAATGCAGGCTTTCTCATCTCTCATCCTGACATCCTGGGTCATGGCACAGCTCTGGCTGAGCCCTCTAGATCACCTCCTATGATGCCTTCTTGTGCTCTGAACCCCCTGGCCTTCCATTAGGCATGTGAAGTTGCTAAACTTTCTTAACTCTATACCTTTGCCCCATTGTTTTCTCCATTGAAATGTTCTTCATTTCCTGTCTCCACTATCATCCTGTTCTCCCCCAGAATAAATAAATAAATACATAAATAAACTCTCATCCTTCCACTCTTCACTGGGTTCTTACTTCCCTTTGGCGATCTTCCCTATTACGATTCTCTTTACCACTCATCAAGGTCAGGTTGTGTCTTCCTGTCTCACTTTCTTGCAGCTTCCTTTGGTGACTATCCTAAATAGGCATATTATTATTTCTTTACTGTCTGCCATCCCATTAGACTGTAAGCCCCATGAAAATAGGAACTATATTTAAAGATTCATTGCTGTAATCTTCTGCATCTCACCCAATATTTGGGATGAGCAGGAGCTCGGAGACGTACTGAATTACACTGACAGAATTGAGCTGGATTGACAAATGACGGATGCCAATGAAAAGGATGCTTTTACAGCTTGCTCTGCTCTCATTTATTTGCTGTACCTGTCATGACCTACACAAAACCAGAACCTAGAATCAAATCAATAATAAAAGAGTGAAGAATAAGCTGGGCCTGGTGGCACACACCTGTAATCCCAGTGGCTTGGGAGGCAGAGCCAGGAGGATCACAAGTCAAGACCAGAGGAAGTCTGCACTAACATAGCAAGACCCTGTCTCAAAAAGTAAAAAAATAAAAAAATAAAAAAGGGCTGGGGGTGCAGCTCAGTGGTCCAGCACTTGCATAGCATGCAAGCACAAGGCCCTGGGTTCAAACCTTAGTACTGGAAAAAAAAAAAAGAGTGAAGAATAGGGGAAAAAAAAAATAAAGTCAACGCATCTTTGTGCAGCAGCACTTCTACCTACTACTTCTCCAAAATGAGGCATCACTTGAAGCCGAAAGAGATGTGGACCACAGTTATCAGGGGTGAAGTGACAGCAAGCAAGTCACTCATCCCTGACTGGCCGACCCAGAGGGTACTGAACTCTTGCTCTGGGAAGAGGATATTAGCTGACACTGTCAAGCATGTCATTTTGTCTCGGCGGTTAGGGGTACTATACCCCAACATTACTGCCTGCCCTGAGGAGTTTCCCTTCTTGGGATCTCCACTCAGGGGAGATGCCAAGTCCTTGGCTCTGTCACAAAAGAGAATTTTAGGATGAGTCAGTAAGAGAGTGAAGCAGTTTGAAGTTTATTCGGTAATATAAAGGGACACTGCACACTTCAGAGCAAGCCTGGGCCTATATACAGAGAGAGGTGCCTATGGGTGCCTTTACAACGGATTTTTTTGTTGCTAGTTGTGATCAAATGGGGTCAAACTAACAGCAGCCCTTATAGGGTTTTCAATGTCTGTTTTTCAGGATTATTTCTGGAGTGGGCTGTCTTGTCTTGCTTCCATTTTACAATGGATATATGTATGATTTTGTGCCCTTTGAAGTTACATTACTCCAAAAATGATTGTTGTTGTTAGGTGTTGTCAAGTTGTGTCCAACTCATAGTGACCCTCATAGGATTTTCAATGGCTGATTGTTTCAGGATTGCCTCAGGTGTGGATTGCCATGTCCTTTTCCCATTGTTGCGGTGCTGGGAACCAAACGCAGGACCTCAGCGACTGCAGAGCGGCGCTCTACCAACCAAACTAAATCCTTTGTTGTTGTTGTTAGGTGCTGTCGAGTCAATATCCGACTCATAGCAACCCTCAGAGGGTTTTCAATGGCAGACTGTTTCGGGATTGCCTTGGGAGTGGATTGCCAGGCCCTTCTCCCATTTTTGCGGTGCTGGGAATTGAACTCGGGACCTCAGAGACTGCAGCACAGCGCTCTACCAACTGAGCTAAATCCCAGCCCTAAAGCTAAATCCTAGCCCTCCAAAAATGATACAATTTACAATTTAATCCAAAGCGTTAAGAAAGGACAATGAGCTGGTTCCTTTATCCTTCTTTATCTTATAGAACTTCCTCTTCTATGAATGAACTTTTAGGTTTAGAGGGCACGAGAGGGGGTGCTAATAAGATAGGAACTTTTGGTATGTTTTTTATCTAAGAAGCTCCTGTTCAGTAGAGTGAGACCATTAGGAGGCTTAAGAGGTGCATTCATTAGGTTTACGGATAAGGAAGAGGTGCTGTTAGGGTGCGTAAGTCAAAAATGGCCAAAGGAGTTCTGACAAGGAAGCTGTCTGGGCATATGTTGATGGCAAACACGGTCCCTAGTCTTGTTTGTAACGTTCTCAGAGAAGCACAGAATTAGAGAGGGGAGAGCAAAGTTAAACTCACAGGTTATACACATTTTTAACTCCAGGTATAGACATTTTACCATTTTCATTTAAAATATTTTTTAAGATAATGTCTCTGTGCCAGCAGGCCTCCCATTAGTTTTCTTGGTTGTTTTTCAGACAGTAAAATTCAAACCAGATTCTGGGGTGAGGGCTCTTTTTCTTTCCATGTCCTCTAAATTTTCCTGCTCTTTCTATCCTGCTTCAATATCCCTCTCTGAGACTTTGATCCCTTAATTTTAAGGGATGATCAAGGCTGAAAGTATGGCTTCTAAAGCTTCTTTAAGCTGAGTTAGGTGTAGACCTTAAAGCTGAGTTAGGTGTGTACCTATTTGGGGATTGAAAGTCTTGGCCTGTTTGATCTATGGGAGACATGAGAGGATCTGAGCTTTCACGTTGGAGGAGCATCATCCAATGGGAGTCTGGAAGAGATGATGTCATTCAGTCTAGACATCAAACTGCATAAGTAATAAAGCATACAGCAGATTGTTATGCCTGCTTCTAGGATTAATGTCAAAAATGGGAGGAGTTTTTTTATCATGAGGAGCATGAGAGCCAGGATGTTAGTAAATTATTAGATTTTTAAAGCCAGATCTGACATGTATTTAATCTGAGTATGTAAATCTTGGAGGACTGAAGAAATATTTCCTGAGTTACCAGGTATATTTTTATAGCATTTTACTTTAATAAGAGCACAGTTTCCCCCTCGTGCTCTTGTCAAAATATCAAGGAACACCCAACTTTGAGGAACAGCTTTCTTTATCATTTGGACTTCTGTGTTAAGGAGAAAAAATTTTGTGCAGCACCATTTGTGGCCTTTTGGGTGAATTTAATGAGAAATTCAATGTGTCAGATAATACTTTCTAGCCCTATAGAGGGAATAAAAATGTGAGAGAAGTTAGCAAATTTCAGGCAGGGTTAAGGAAATGGAGCCTGGAGATAGGGAACCATGGAGGCAGGGTAACAAGTTAGGTTACCTGAGCTTCCAGCAAAACCACCCGTGCTTCAAAGAAAGTAGGTAGTGCCAGGCGTGGTGGCGCACGCCTGCAATCCCAGTGGCTCGGGAGGCAGAGGCAGGAGGATCCCAAGTTTGAGACCAGAGGCAGTCTGTGTAACTTAGTGAGACCCTGTCTCCAAAAGTGAAAAAAAAAGTAGGCTGGGGGTTCATCTCACTGGTCCAGCACTCGCAAAGCCTACAGGTGCAAGACCCTGGGTTCAACCCCAAGTACCACACACACACACACACACACACACACACACACACACACACACACACACACAAAAGTAGGTGGTGACCTCACTGGGCTGGGATTTAGCTCAGTTGGTAGAGCACTGCGCTGCAGTCTCTGAGGTCCCGAGTTCAATTCCCAGCACCAAAAAAATGGGAGAAGGGCCTGACAATACACTCCCAAGGCAATCCCGAAACAGTCTGCCATTGAAAACCCTATGAGGGTCGCAAGGAGTTGGATACCGACTCGACGGCACCTAACAACAACAAGTGACCTCGCTATCCCCCAGAGGACATGTCACCTCGCCTGATCCATTAAGATCTAGGTAGAAACAATAGAGTGCTTGGTCCACCTGCTCTGAAGCCCTAAGTTCAATCCCCAGCACCACAAAAATGGGAGAAAGACCTGCAGCCTTCTCCGGAAACAATCAGCCATTGAAAACCCTGTTGTACATAGAGTCGCTATGAGACATACCCAACTCGACAGTACCTAACAACCACAAGAAGCAGCAGCTATGGAATGGGCCTCCCAACCTCCCCTTCAGAATTTGCAATAAAATCCCCTGGTTGACATGTTCCTATGGCTAACCGGGTTGGTCAGCACTCTGTCTCTCTTGGTGCAGGCTTTTGTCTGTCCTTTTAACAAAATCGCCCTTGCTCTTGCTTGCCTTTTCTATCTGTGTCCATGGACCCAAGAGCCCAGCACCCAGCACCTGAGAAGACACTCGTGTCTCATTTTTGGTGTCCCTGGGTGAGCCGCAGAGATTGAGACAAAGTTGGTGAGTCTCTTAAACTACCCCTGCTCCTCCGTCCTGCCCGCTCCCCTCCCCCCTTCCTTTTCCTGACTAACTCTCTTATGCTTAGCTCCTGTCCATTCTTCATTTTCCCTTTCCAGTCACTTAGGAAAGCCAGAGATTTGAGGCAACAGTGGCCTGGTGACTAGAACTACTCTCTGGTACCATTCCAAAGGCCACACTTCTTCCATTGGGAAGTCCTTTCAGCCCTTAGGGGTGACAGACAAACCTGTTTTCTCTCTCTCTCTCTCTCTCTCTCTCTCTCTCTGCCTTTCTTTTCTGGCCAAAGTTCCCTAGTTGCATGAAACATCCTGCAAGGACATGGAAGAAACAGGCTTTTTCTTAGGTTAAACATCCCCAGTCCCTGGGTCAGAGAGGACACTCAATCCAGGCTCACTCTGAGGAACATCGGGTCTGAGCCACTCACTTGCTTTCCTGATAAGAGCAGAAGAACAAAACCCAGACCCTGTGGAGGCCACACAACTCTGGGGTGATACCCAGTGGCATAAGCCTCTAAAATCAGTGCACTCTAAATCTAAAACCTCCCCAGACACGGCCACCTACAAAGCTTGGCTTATGTGTTTCTCTGTCTCTCGCTGCTCACATTTCCTTCTGAAATGTGTGTCTGCTCTCACCCCATCTGACAAGATCTTCAACTTTGTTACATTTTCTCTGTGGCCTGTTTTGAAAATTCATTTTCTACAACAAGACCATGGACCTGACCTCTGCAACAAGAGATTTTTTATCTCACTGCGGGTGCTGACACCAACACCGAGGTGAGCGAGGTGCGTCATTTCTTCCCCATGGTCCTTCCTCTAACCCTTGATACTCCTCTGTCTATACGTTTCTTGCTAAGCTTCTTTCCCATTCTTTTTGTTCACCTCAGGACTTCCAGGGAAATCTACTGAGATCTAGGGGCAACTGAGGGCCTGAAGTTGGGGCACTGGCCAATGTGACCTAAAGGCCTTCTCATTCTTGAGGGACAACTCCCGAGCCTCCTAGGGTGGAAGACCTGAGTTAATTTACTTACCTTTAAAATTTAGGGTGTCTACAGCCATACCACTCTGGTATCCAATCCTGTCTGATCTCAGAAGCTAAGCAGGGTCAGGCCTTGGATGGGAGACCGCCTGGGAATACTGGGTATTGTAGGCTTGGGAGAAGGACCTAGCAGCCCACTCCTGAAACACTCAGCCATTGAAAACCCTATGAGTTAGCAGAGAAGCACTGACATAGTGCCGGGTGTGGCATAGGGTCAAGGAGTGTTTCATTCTATTGTACATAGGGTCGCTGTGAGTGGACCCAACTTGATCGCACCGAACAACAACCACCACAAAAAACTCGCAGCACCCATTGCCCCTTTAAAGGTGCACATGCTGCCACTCTGAAGACTTGAGTGAAAGCCTTGCTGGGGAAGAGATTATTCAATCTCCTCTGGTCTCCTGGAGGAATGTTGACTTTCTCGTACTCAGTTCCCTCCTGTTCCTTTTTCTCTCCCTGCAGTTTTCAGGGGTGGATGGAGCAAGTAGACAGTGGCCCCTAGAACTCTGGCCTGGCCATTGATCTCATGGTGCTGAACAAAACTTCTGCTAGCCTGCCATTCATGCAAGAACTGCTAGAGTTCTTTGATCTCTGGTATTTTAGGGCCAACACCCTCCTCTCCCTCTCTTCTATAATGAACTCACTAACTCTGTCTTTCCCTGTCAAAAGAAAATTCTTAGGAAAGTTCTGAATAGAATTGGGACATCCTACCAGGACTGTTTTGGGGACCTCCCATCCCTTTACATATGATCAGTTTTCAGGGTCTATTCCATTTGTCTATACAAACCTAACATTTCCCCGAGTCCTCATTCCAGGGCACCCCAGACTCCTTTTTAAAGGGATCTAACATTTTATTTGCTGTGACTTACCAATGTGGACTTCTCAGAGGGAATTCCATAATTTTCATGGCTCCTGAGATATTACTCCTTCAACCTAGGCTTAAGGACAAGGGTTTTAACTACGTTACTCAAAAGCTACCACACGTGGCTGTATAATCCTGGTTGCCTTCAATGACCACTGACAAATACTTTTTTAGGTAATCCTCTGTAGCTCTAAATTGTCTCAAAAAATATGTGTGTGTGTATATACATATATATTCCCCCCAAAGTATTATAATTGGTTAAACATCAAATGTGAAAAATAGGGTGTCAAGGAGTCCATTCCCAGAGTTGTTGTTCAAGGTCTCCCATGAAGAGTAGCCACCGACCAGGAGATTTCCTTGTGCTCTCCCCACAGTGGCTGAGAGAGCTGGACTGATCATTTCATACCACGTCAATGGTCATGAATCACAGGAAAAATTCCTTCCACATCTACGGCAAGGGGATGCCCTCTCTAGGAAAGGAATATAACAAGAGGTCCTAAGACCTTTCATTTGTTTCTTTTGGATGGGAAACTCCTCCTCAGAATCCAGATCTGACATCCCCTGGAATGCATACTGAAAAATGGGAACAAATTTGATCCCCAGTCTCTGAAAAAGAAGTGGTTGGTTTCTAGCACAGCAGAGTATGGCTGTTGTACAACCTTTCAGAAGGCAAAATGTGGCCCCCTGAGAGAAATATAAACCATAATATCATTCTACAACTAGAATGGGCTGGGATTTAGCTCAGTTGGTAGAGCGCTGCTCTGCAGTCTCTGAGGTCCCGAGTTTGATTCCCAGCACCGCAAAATGGGAGAAGGACCTGGCAACCCACTCCCAAGGCAATCCCGAGTCAGCCATTGAAAACCCTATGAGGGTTGCTATGAGTCGGACATGACTCAACGGCACCTAACAACAACAACAACAACTAGAACTGTCCTGTAAGTGGGAGGAAAAATGGTCAGAAGTCCCTTATGTTCTAGCCTTTCTCGCTTTACAAGAAAACCAAAAATTCTGCCAGACATGCAAATTAGACCTCACCCTTCCAGCCACTCTCACAGCTCCCCAGCAGCCCTTTATCTGCTTATGATCAGGGCTCAGACAGAGATCCCTCTACAGCTTCCCTCATCCACCTTGTCTTCCTTATTCAGGGACCCCCACAAGAACAGAATCACCCCAAAGAAACCCCCACCCTGGGAAGCCCCCCACTTCTAGATCAGCTTCCATATGCCCCAGGAAGTAGTAGGAGCTGAGGGAACTACCCGAGTTCATGTCCCCCTTCTCCTTACTCAACTTACAACAAACTTTGGAAAGTGTGCAGATGACACCGGTAAGTACAATGACAATTTCTGGAGTCTGGCAGAGAATTTTAACCTAACTTGGAGTGAGTCAATATTCCTCCTAGAACAGACCTTAACAATAAATGAGTGGACATCAGTTATAAATCCTGCCCAACAGTGGGAATGAATACCATATGGCTCAGATTAGACAAGATATGTTATCAGAAGAAAGGGAAAGAATCCCACGGGGCTTTAAGCCGTACCCACCCAGGATCTACGTGGGACCCCCCAGAAGATATAGGGGACATGCTTTGGAGACATTTTCAACCATGCATTCTATAGGGACTCTGTGGGTCCCAACAAAAGCTCATAAATTATTCTAAGCTCTCCACTGTTATCCAGGAAAGGGAGGAGCACCCTGCAGGTTTCTTAGAGTGCCTCAGGGAGGCATTGAGAAAACACACCTCATGTCACCTGATTCAATTGAGGGCCTCATTATTTAAAGGATAATTCATTACACAATCTGCCCCTGAAATTCAGAGGAAGTTATGAAAATTGGCTTTTGCCCCCAATCAAACCTTAGATAACCTCCTCCAAATAGCAATCTGTGCTTATTATAACCAAGACCAGGAAACACAAGAGGAAAAGAGACTAGACAAGAGCTAGCTATCTTTCCTGACAATGGCTTTACAAAAAGGTGCCCAACATATCTCAGACTCCCATGTCCAGTTCTATAACTGTAGCCAGACAGGACACTACAGATGGGGTTGTCCCTGGGGGCCTTAGGGAAGGTCTTCCTACGTCCAGGCCGCAACTTCCAGGACTTTGTCCCCTCTGTAGGGCAAACATTGGAAAACCTATTGCTGTGGGGAGGAAAGGTCCCCTGGGTCTACGGCTCAAAATCAGCAAAAGGATTGACGCAGCTCAGTACAGCCCTCACTGGCTCCTGTCCATGTAATCTCAACCCAGGAGCCCTGCGTATGTCTGATGGTTGAGGGCAAGGAGATTAATTTTCTCCTAGACACAAGTGCAGCTTTCTCTACCCTTCTCTCAATTCCCAGAATCCTCTTCTCTCAAATTGTAACTGCTAAGGGGGTTTCAAGAAAACTAATGAAGAGATTCTTTACGAGACCTTTAATTTGTGACTGGGGAGATCAGATCTTTTCTCATCCATTCCTGATCATGCCTAAGAGCCCATGCCTTCTCCTTGGAAGGGACATAGTAGCCAAAATGTTGTTAGGTGCTGTTGAGTTGGTCCTACTCCTAGTGACCCTATGTACAACAGAACAAAACACTGCCCGACACTGAGCCAGGCACACAATCTTTTTTTGTGTTTAGCCCATTGTTATAGCCACTGTGTCAGTCCATCTAGTTGAGGGTCTTTCTTTTTTTTGTTGATCTACTACTCTGATGTCCTTCTCCAGGAACTGGTCCTTCCTAACAACATGTCCAAAATATGTAAGACACAACTTAGGCATCCTTGCTTCCAAAGAGTACACTGGTTGCACTTCTTCTAGGACAGATCTCTTGGTTCTTTTGACAGTCCATGGTGTATATTCAATATTTATCTCTCTCAGCATAATTCAAAAGTATCAATTCTTCTCCTATCTCCCTTATTCAATTTCCAGCTTTCACAACCACATGATGCAACTGAAAATATCATGTTATGAGTCAGGTGCACTTTCGTCTTCAATGTGACATCTTTACTTTTCAACACTTTAAACAGGGTCTTTTGCAACAGCTTTTCCCAATGCAATGCATCTTTTGATTTCTTGATTGTTGCTTCCATAGGTGATGATTGTAGAACCAAGTAAAATAAAATCTTGGACAATGTCAACGTTTTCTCCCCTTATCATGAAGTTGCTTACTGACTCATTTGCAGGATTTTTGGTTTCTTGATGTTGAGGTGCAATCCATACTGAAGACTGTGTTCTCTGATCTTCATCAGGAAATATTTTAAATCCTCTTCACTTTCAGCAAAAAAAGTTGTGCTATCTGCATAAACAAGTTGTTAATGAGTTTTCCTCCAATCATGATGCCATGTTTTCCTTCATGAAGTACAGCTTCGTAGATTATTTGCTCAGCGTAGAGATTGAAGAGGTATGGTGAAAGGACATATCCCTGATATATCCCTTTCCTTTCTTTAAACCAGGCTGTGTTTCCTTGTTCTGGTCAAATGACTGCCTCCTGGTCCATGTACAGATTCCTCATGAGGGCAATTAAGTGTTCTTGTATTTCCATTCTTTGCTATGCTATCCATAATTTATTGTGATCTACACAGTCAAATGCCTTTGTATAGTCAATAAAACAGACATCTTTCTGGCATTCTCTGCTATTGGCTAATATCTATCTCATGTCAGCAATGATGTCCCTGGTTCCATACCCTCTTCTAAATTCAGTTTGACTTTCCAGCAGTTCCCTGCCAATATACTGTCGCAGTTGCTTTTGAATGATCTTTAGCAACATTTTACGTGTGTGTGATATTAATGATATTGATGGATAATTTCCACATTTGGTTGGATCTCCTTTCTTGAGAATACTCACAAATATGGATCACTTGCAGTCAGTTGGCCAGGTAGCTATTTTCCAAATCTCTTGGTGTAACATGTGAACATCTCCAGTGCTGCATCTTTTGTTGAAATATCTCAATTGGTATTCCCTCAATTCTTGGAGCCTTATGTTTCATCAATGCCTTCAAGGGCAGCTTCCTTTTCTTCCTCTATTACCACTGGTTCCTGATCATATGCAACATCTTGAAAAGGTTAATCACCCACCAACACTTTTTGGTATAATGACTCTGTGTATTGTTTCCATCTTCTTTTGATGTTTCCTGCATTGTTTAATATTTTACCTGTAGAATCCTTCACTATTGTCACTTAAGGCTTGAATTTTTTCCTCAAATCTTTAAGCTTGAGAAAAACAGAGCATGTTTTTCCTTTTTGGTTTTATATCTCTATCTCTTTTCACATATCATTATATTTGGTTTTGTCTTCTCAAGCTGCCCTTTGAAATCTCTGTTTAGTTCTTTAACTTTGTCATATCTCCCTTTTACTTTGGTTGCTGGAAGTGCAAGCACAAGGTTCAGAGTGTCTTTTGGCATGTAATTTGGTCTTTTCTTTTTTTCCTATCTTTTTAATAACCTTTTGCTTTCCTCATGAATGATATCTTTGATGCCATTCCACAACTTGTCTGATCTTCAATCACTAATATCTAATGCATCATATCTGTTCTTGAAGTGGTCTCTGAACTCAGGTGGGATATACTCAAGGTCATATCTTGGCTCTTGTGCACTTGTTCTAATTTTCTTTGGCTTCAGTTTTAACGTGTATATGACCAGTTGATGGTCTGATCCACAATCAGCACCTGGTCTGACTTCTGATAATGAGGTTTTCCATCATCTTTTTCCATAGATATAGTCAATTTGGTTCTTGTATGTTCTATCTTGTGAGTTTCACATATATAGTCAGTTTACATGGGTGAAAAATGTATTTGCAATGAAAAGGTCATTGGTCTGACAAAATTCTATCACACAATCACCACCATCATTTCTATCACCAAGGCCATACCTTCCAACTACTGAAGCTTCTTCATTTCCAACTTTTTCATGCCAATCACCAGTAATTATTAGTTTATCCTGATTGCATGTTCAATCAATTTCAGACTGCAGAGACTGGTAAAAATCTTCCCTTTCTCCATCTGTGGCTTTAGTGGTTGGTACATAAATTTAAATAATAGTCATATTAACTGGCCTTCTTTTTAGGTGTATGGATACTCTTCTATCACTGACAGCAGAGTACTTCAAGACAGATCTTGAGATATCTTTTATGATGATGAACGAAATCCCATTTCTATTTAATCTGTCATTCCCAGCATAGTAGACCATATGTTTATCTGATTCAAAATGGCCTATGCCAATCTGTTTTAGCTCACTGATGCCTAAAATGTCCATGTTTATATTCATGTTTATGTTCATGTTTGACAATTTCTAATTTTCTTAGATTCATACTATGTACATTCCACATTCCAATTATTAATAGACGTTTACAGTTGTTCCTTCTCATTTTGAGTTGTGCCACATCAGCAAATGGAGATCCCTGGGGCTTTACTCCATTCCTGTCATTAAAGTTTACTCTACTTTGAGGAGGCAACTCTTTCCCAGTTGTCTTTTGAGTGCCTTGCAACTTGGGGAGCTCATCTTCTGGCACTATATCTGACAATGTTTCTCTGCTATTCATAGAGTTTTCAATGGCTAACTGCTTCAGGAGTGGGCTCCTGGGTCCTTCTCCTTAGTCTATCTTAGTCTGGAAGCTCAGCTAAAACCTGTCCACCATGGGTGACCCTGCTAGTGTCTGTAATAACAGTGCCATAGTTTTCAGCATCACAGCAACATGAAAGCCCCCACAGCATAGCAAACTGACAGCCAAAAATGAGCACTACTATACACAAGGGGTATTGCAAGGTTTTAGAAGTCCCTAAGTTTTAGGTTTATACATGAACATTGGACCTGAT
The DNA here is from genome assembly GCA_007922755.1 of Pedetes capensis. NCBI lineage: Eukaryota > Metazoa > Chordata > Mammalia > Rodentia > Pedetidae > Pedetes > Pedetes capensis. The sequence goes on from VMDO01006790.1 coordinate 89,325, forward strand.
CTAGTCCTTTGCTTACTCCTAATGGAAACTGAGATAAATACTTAAGTGTGGGCTGCCCAAGAAAAGACAGGATGAGCTGTCAATGCTCAACCAATTAAGGTTGCTCTTAAGGATTCTAACTAGTTTCCTTATTAAAGACAATATTCCCTAAAACCATAAACCAAAAAAAGGCCTTCTTTAAAAATAAAAAATCCTACACCTAAAACTTGAGAGACTTCCAAAACCTTGCAATAGCCTTTGTAACCCCATATTTTAAGACTTCAAAGAACAAATGGGGAATGCAAACTAGTCCAAGACCTTTGCTTGAGTATTGTTCTTAGGTGTCATAGAGTCAGGTCTGACACAGAGCAACCCTATGTACAACAGATGAAACACCACCCAGCACTGTGCCATGCCCAGCACTATTGTCAGTGCTTCTCTGCTATTTATAGGGTTTTCAAAGGCTGATTGTTTTGGGAGTGGGATGCCAGGTCCTTCTTCCAAGCCTACTGCACCTGGTATTCCTAAGTAGTCTCCCATACAAGGATTAACCTGGCCCAAACTTGCTTAGCTTCTGAGATCATATGGGATCAGATGCCATGGTGATATGGCTGTTAGACTTCAATGGATTAATGATATTGTAATTCCTTCTGTTGTACATAGGGTCACTATAAGTTGAATCTGACTCAATGGCACCTACCAGCAACAGCAACAATTCCTTTACACCCAATAGTGGCAAAATTTTATATTCTTCTTTCCCAAATACCTGAAGGCACAGGATGGTACTAGATTTAAGGGATGCCTTTTCTGTATTCCTCCTCTGCATCCTGACTCTTAACTTCTCTTTCCATTCAAGGACCTCTCTGCTCAGTCTTCCCAACTCTCCCGGACAGTCCTGCCTCAAGTATTTAGAGACAGTTCCCATTTGTTTGGCTAACCCCTGGTACCAGACTTACACTATTTTAATTATCCATCAGTCTCAGTCCTACAACATGAAGATAACCTTCTCTGCAACTAATCTTAAAAGGACTGTCAGGAAGACACTCAAAAATTCTTAAGCTTTCTGGCAAGATGTGAATATAAGGTTTCTAAGGCCAAGGCATTGGGAGAAGGACCTGGCAATCCACTCCCAAGGCAATCCCGAAATAGTCAGCCATTGAAAAACCTATGAGGGTCGCTATGAGTCAGATACTGACTTGGCGGCACCTAACAACAACAACAAGGCCAAGGCACAGGTATGTCAACAAAAAGTTCAATATTGGGGAGTAAATTTTAAAGGAGGGTACTCAAGCTTTAGGGGATGACAGAATATAACCCATTTTCTCTTATCTCCTCCCCCAAACTCTAAAACAATTTAGTGGCTTTTTAGGAATCCCTGGGTTTTGTAGGATTTGGATTCCCATCTGTGGGTAAAAGAATGTCCTCTGTGCAATCTACTTAAACAAGGCCTATCCAAACCAAATTGGCCATTTATTTTATTTCTCTACTAGTGGGCCTGGGCATATCTGTGGGAATAGGCACTGGAATATCTAAATGAGGACTGACATCATACATGTGCTATAATTTCCCTATTGAATTAGCCTCTGACCTAGAACGTACTTCCCTGGCTCTCAAGACCCTCCAGGACCAAGTAGATTCCTTGACTTCAGTGGCCCTTCAAAACTGCCATGGGCTAAACTTACTAGCAGCTGCCCAGAGGGGTATTTGTTTGGTGCTGAAAGAGGAATGTTGTGTCTGTGCCAATCACTTAGAGGTGATAAGAGGCATGGTAAAAAAAAAAAAAGAGAAAAAAAAAAAAAAAAACCTCACAGAGCAGGCTACTAAACTTCATGAACAAACATCTGAGGACTGAATGTCTTGAAAACATACTTGGTAATGGCTATCCTGGGTAATCCCCTTTATAGGAACTTTGTTGAACATAGGACTAACTCTTCTATATGGACCCTATACTATAAATTGTCTCATAAATATTGTTTTCTCTCTTTTAGAATCTATCAGACTACAAATGGTTATGGATATGGAGCCACAAGTGACAGAACCTATTTTCTGGGGACCCCTAGGCAGATCCCCCGCAGAGGAGTTGTGACTGCTGTCCCTGACTTCGCCTCCTCACAGCCTAAAGAAGCTAGAGCAGTTGTCCCATACTCCTTTAACAGCACATTGGGACCCTCCTCTGAGAAGGGGGATTGAGAGGAGCTAGCAAATTTCGGGCAAGATTAGGGAAATGGAGCCTGGAGATAGGGAACCTGAGAGGCAAGGTAACCAGTGAGATTACCTGAGTTTCTGATGAGATCATCCATGCTTCAAAGAAAGTAGATAGTGACCTCATTGCCAGATGGACACATCACCTCACTTGATCAATTAAGATCTAGGTATAAACCAGAGAATGGGCCTCCTGACCCTCCTCTTAAGAATTTGCAATAAAAGACCCTGGATGATATGTCCCAGCTGCTACCTGGTAGGGACTCCCTTTGCCTCTTTTGGTGAAGGCTTTTGTCTGTCCTTTTAATAAATCCTCCTTTGCTCTCACTTGCCTTCGCTATCTGCATCTTTCTTACTGGGTCTGTGGATCCAGGAGCCCGGCACCTGGCACCTGAGAAGAAACTATAGTCTCATATGGAAGACAAGTGATCATACCAGTGAAAAACAGATTCTGTCTATCTTTGTTGTAAAATGGGAAGGTTTATAGGGTGACCTACAGTTTTCATCCAGCATACCTATACCCAAGGGTATTCTAAGGTGCATCTTCCAATCCATTCTGGGGGCAACCAAGCCAAAGATTGCTACCACAAAGCCATCTGGTGCCAGTAGGAGCAAGCCATCTAATGTCAGGCCTCCATGTCCAATCGATAGCAAACCAATCAATTTTCCTTAATATTATGGGTGAATTACAGTTAATGGCAGCAATCCATCCTAGATTTTGAGTAGAATTTTTATAATGGCCAAGTCAATGATTTCATTACCCTGCAAAGGAGATACCCACACAAACAGACAACAAGGGCTAGAAACAGGCGATAATCCACAGATCCAACAGTTATCTTTGCTAACATCTCAGTCTAGAATATGCCCAGTCTAGAAAAGAGTTAATTCAGAGTATATGGGGTTCAGTAGCACTACAGAAACTAAGACTTTAAGAGACACATTGGTAAAAGGCTTGGATTTATGAATGACACTTATCTTTATAGGTAGGAAATTATACCATTTTCTCTTGTCTGAAGAGAAGCTTTAAGTCTTCTCATGATCACCTCTAGGGTAATCTTTAGGCTATGGAGACTTAGAAAAATAGGTTTTACTCTAAAGAATAAAGCTATGACAACTTTTTAGCTTTTTTGTTCTGGATAGGGTAGACCTCTACTCATCCTGAAATGGTGTTAATAAATGTTTGAAGATATTTACATACTTCACAGGAGATATTTGGATAAAATATAATTATCCTTTTTCCTTTTTCTCTTTTGTATAAAGTTAGGATAGTGGCTTGATCTTATATTGGGGGAAGGAGTCTGGATTTTTATGGCTGTAATTAAAGTGCAGGTGTGGCTGGAGATTTGCAATTTGTCAGCATTTTGAACGATGTGTCTACCAGTATCTTGTTGTTGTTGTTGCTGCTGCTGCTGCTGCTGCTGCTGTTACTGCTGCTGCTGCTGTTGCTGCTAGATGTAGTCATGTCCGGTCAGACTCATAGTGACCCTTGTACAACAGAACAAAATACTCCCTGATTCTGTGCCAGGCACATGATCTTTTTTCTGTTTAAACTCATTGTTGTAGATACTGTTAACCCATCCAGTTGAGGGGCTTCCTTTCTTTCATTGACCTGTCACTCTCCCAGACATGATGTCCTTCTCCAGGGATTGGTCCCTCCTGACAACACATCCACCGCAGTCTAGCCATCCTTGCTTCCAAGGAGCACTCTGGTTGCATTTCTAGGATGGATCTGTTGATTCTTTTAGCAGTCCATGGTATATTCAATATCCACCTCCAGTACCATCATTCAAAAGCATCAGTTCTTCTGTCTGCCTGTCTCATTGTCCAGCTTTCACGAGCATATAATGCTACTGAAAATACCACAGCATGATTCAGAGGCACCTTCGTCTTCAATGTGACATCTTCACTTTTCAACACTTTACAAAGGTCTTTTGCAACAGCTTTTACCAATGCAATGCATCTTTTGATTTCTTGACTGATGCTTCCGTGGGTGTTGATTGTAGAACCAAATAAAACAAAATCTTGGACAACCTCAATCTTTTCTCCTTTTATCATGAAGTTGCTTACTGACTCAGTTTCAAGGATATTTGTTTTCTTGATGCTGAGGTACAATTCATACTAAAGGCTGTGTTCCTTGATCTTCATCAGTAGATATTTCAAATCCTATTCACTTTCAGCAAGTAGAGTTGTGTCGTCTGCATAACACGTTGTCAATGAGTCTTCCTCCAAACCTGATGTCACCTAACATTGTGAAGAATGGAAATATCAGAGCACATAATTGTATTCAGGAAGCAGTTGTTCAAACAGAACAAGGAAACACTGCCTGGTTTAAAGTCAGAAAAGGCATATGTCAGGGCTGTATCCTTTCACCATACCTCTTCAGTCTCTATAATGAGCAAATAGTCCAAGAAACTGGACTTTATGAAGAACGTGGCATCAGGACTAGTATCTTACAAGTGGATTAATAATTGGCATAGTATTTAGAGTTTTAGATCTTAGTTTAACCTCTTTTGTTTGTATTATTATTAATTACTCAATATTTGGCTATACTTTCTTGCTGGGTGTTTAAAACCCTATAGGATGCCAAAACAATAACCTTTTTTTTTTTTTAAAGTCAATCAGGTCTCCTTGGGGTTATTTGGGGGGACCTGTAAGGAGTCTGCTGGCCTCCCTCAGTCTCTCCTCTACTAGGTGTGCCATCTGCTAGCATGGTCAGGGTCTTGCTGACCATGTGACTTCCTTTGGAAGCATTGAGTGGGAATTACCCTTTGTAATAACTCTTCTCTTTGCAGAGTGTGTACTGGTCAGAGTCAACCTCTGGGGCCTCCATGGCATCTCTGATCAAGAGGATGGGTGACTTATCACAGTTGTAGGGCCCTTTTGAGTTTTTCATTGTTTCTTAAATTCTGGCTGACCTGGGGCAATGACCAAAGTATTGGTTATGTTCTTAGCCCCATTATTTGATTGGTTTAGACTTCCAAGTTTTGGTTGTTGAAAACCCAGAAGATTAGTATTACTAGTCTTTTCTTTGCTATTTACTTATTTATGTTTGCAATACTATGTTGAACCCCAGGCCTTGCACATACTTTGCAAGTGGTCTACCACTGAGCTGCACCACCAGATCCTTTTTAATTTTTCATCTTGAGACAAGGTCTTACTAAACTGTACAGGCTGCCTCTGGCCTGAAACTCACAGTCCTCTGCCTCTGCCTTCTGAGTCACTGGGATTACAGGCATGTGCCACTATGCCCATTCAGTCTTAAATAATGAGTAATGGATTTTAATTTTTAACTTTGGCATAACATTCAGTTATAGCTTAGACATATAGTACCTTTAGTTCTTAGATGTATGATATATATGTATATATGTGTATATATATATGTATGTATATATATATATATATATATGCACACACATACCCACACACATATGGTGTTAAACATCTTGTAATAACCCAAGATAATAGTTGCTCACATAACTAGAGTTATAATCTTAAAAGACTTTGTAAAACAAATATTAACATTAATCTTGATTTTTATTAAGACAGTTTTTTAAGCAGTTAGAAGTTTGCCAAAGTTATTAGAAAGTGTAATTATCTTAACAAAATATAAAATCCTTGTCATTTAAAGCCAGGTTTTGTTGGTTTTTTTTTTAAATGTTACTAAAAGAAAGCCTTGTAGCTTTAAAATTCAGATCCTTTAACCACAGCCAACTTAATTTTACATATATCTGTTGTTTCATAAACCTTTCTCTAACATATTTTATGTATTTATTTATTTTTTACATTTTTTTTCTTTTTATGCCCAGTATATTTATAGGGAGTGGGAGTCTGTTCTGGGCCTTTGTGTCCCCCTTCAATTTCCAAAAGGTGTGACTTTCCTGTTTCCAGCATTTTCTTTCTTTATGGAAAGGGAAAACCCTGGTTGTTTAGGACCTTGTTGAAGGCAATCCCTTTTCCAGTGTCCTGTGGCCCCTCAGTGGTAGCAAGCATTATCCCCTTCTGAATCCTCTTTTTTTTTTTTTTTTTCTGTATTTGTTCGTTTTGGGTCCCACTGAAGGGGGCAGGTTTTTATACGACTGTGGAGATAAATTATCTTTCAGGGCTAATGCTATCAAGTGAGCTTGTTCGTGTGGCTGTGATCATTTTTTTTAGGCCTTTTGAGTTGCCTCTATTTTATCCCAGTTGTTGAAAACCCCAAAAGCCAAAGTTAAATGATGATTGAGGGGTGTGAGCAGTCTCATTGTCTGTTTCTGTAGGTTTTTTGCTAATGTCTGGAGCAGATAGACTGATAAAACACGCATGTAGTATAATCTGACCCTCACATGAGCTAGGATCAATATTAGTATATTTTTTAGGGTCTCAGTGAGATGATTTTAAAATTGAGCTGGACTTTCATCTCTAATTTAGGTTATTTACCTAATCTTGTTATAGTTTATAAGTTTTCTCATGGTCTATGAATTTTCTCAGTTGAGTAAATCATTATTTGATTATGTAGAGTGAGATTATTATTTCCTGCCTGGTATAATAATATGAATATCTGAATATAAAGGATTTCAGACCATTTTTTCTTTCTCTTGCAGAATGGATCTAACTGTAGTATTGTATTATAGTTTACAGTCCCATTTTTAGGTCAATTTTCTCCTTTTTCTAACTTATAAGAGAGCCAGATATCATTACAGTAGGAAACTAATAATTTCTTTTAATTTTATCTGTCTTAAATTGACACTAGTTATTCAAAATACAGCATAAGAATGAATCCTGAGGGATAGAAGTTTGATTATCCGTAGCTAGATGGAATTTTCTTTGTTCACTTGTATACCTAAAAGAAAGAAGGAAAAAAATTTTTTTAAAGATACATAGAGCAAGACATATAACAGAGGACAGATCCTGGATCAGACAACACCGGCCTATAATGTAGACTTAACTGGAAACTTGGGTCAGGCAGTACTGGCCTACAACACTGATTTTACCAAAATCATGGATCAGACAGTATTGCCTATAAGGCTGATTTGACTGATAGCCAAAAATCGGATTCATGAGCATCCTCAAAACCAGTTTGACTTTTCCCCTCTGGATGACTCCAGAGGACCCTGGGCCCATATCTTATTGTGCAACAACAAACTTGGGGTCAAATAATGTTAGTCTGACTGATGATAATGACAAAATTAGACGTACAAAGTGGTGAGCATCTGGCCTTTTATGGGATGGAAATTCATAGACTCTGAAATCATATATTTTAGCCTTTGGTTTTTTTATTATTTAGTATGGAAATAAAATCTTAACCTTAGGTATTATTATTGGTATTATTATTATACATATATATATATATTTTATTAGAAAATTTTAATGTACATCATAATGTGATTCATTTTGACATGCTTTTCGTTGTGACAATTTTCATATATGCAATTTGATAAGCATTATTCATATAGGTTACCCCTTACCCTCCTCTATGTTTCCCCCCTCCCCCCTTCCTATCTAAGTTTCCCATCCAAGTCTTCTCTATCTTTTACTATATAGTATTTTT